>CM075884.1:2500-7500 GCA_038021265.1 Cyprinella venusta | reverse complement strand
TAGGGTTAGGGTTAGGGTTAGGGTTAGGGTTAGGGTTAGGGTTAGGGTTAGGGTTAGGGTTAGGGTTAGGGTTAGGGTTAGGGTTAGGGTTAGGGTTAGGGTTAGGGTTAGGGTTAGGGTTAGGGTTAGGGTTAGGGTTAGGGTTAGGGTTAGGGTTAGGGTTAGGGTTAGGGTTAGGGTTAGGGTTAGGGTTAGGGTTAGGGTTAGGGTTAGGGTTAGGGTTAGGGTTAGGGTTAGGGTTAGGGTTAGGGTTAGGGTTAGGGTTAGGGTTAGGGTTAGGGTTAGGGTTAGGGTTAGGGTTAGGGTTAGGGTTAGGGTTAGGGTTAGGGTTAGGGTTAGGGTTAGGGTTAGGGTTAGGGTTAGGGTTAGGGTTAGGGTTAGGGTTAGGGTTAGGGTTAGGGTTAGGGTTAGGGTTAGGGTTAGGGTTAGGGTTAGGGTTAGGGTTAGGGTTAGGGTTAGGGTTAGGGTTAGGGTTAGGGTTAGGGTTAGGGTTAGGGTTAGGGTTAGGGTTAGGGTTAGGGTTAGGGTTAGGGTTAGGGTTAGGGTTAGGGTTAGGGTTAGGGTTAGGGTTAGGGTTAGGGTTAGGGTTAGGGTTAGGGTTAGGGTTAGGGTTAGGGTTAGGGTTAGGGTTAGGGTTAGGGTTAGGGTTAGGGTTAGGGTTAGGGTTAGGGTTAGGGTTAGGGTTAGGGTTAGGGTTAGGGTTAGGGTTAGGGTTAGGGTTAGGGTTAGGGTTAGGGTTAGGGTTAGGGTTAGGGTTAGGGTTAGGGTTAGGGTTAGGGTTAGGGTTAGGGTTAGGGTTAGGGTTAGGGTTAGGGTTAGGGTTAGGGTTAGGGTTAGGGTTAGGGTTAGGGTTAGGGTTAGGGTTAGGGTTAGGGTTAGGGTTAGGGTTAGGGTTAGGGTTAGGGTTAGGGTTAGGGTTAGGGTTAGGGTTAGGGTTAGGGTTAGGGTTAGGGTTAGGGTTAGGGTTAGGGTTAGGGTTAGGGTTAGGGTTAGGGTTAGGGTTAGGGTTAGGGTTAGGGTTAGGGTTAGGGTTAGGGTTAGGGTTAGGGTTAGGGTTAGGGTTAGGGTTAGGGTTAGGGTTAGGGTTAGGGTTAGGGTTAGGGTTAGGGTTAGGGTTAGGGTTAGGGTTAGGGTTAGGGTTAGGGTTAGGGTTAGGGTTAGGGTTAGGGTTAGGGTTAGGGTTAGGGTTAGGGTTAGGGTTAGGGTTAGGGTTAGGGTTAGGGTTAGGGTTAGGGTTAGGGTTAGGGTTAGGGTTAGGGTTAGGGTTAGGGTTAGGGTTAGGGTTAGGGTTAGGGTTAGGGTTAGGGTTAGGGTTAGGGTTAGGGTTAGGGTTAGGGTTAGGGTTAGGGTTAGGGTTAGGGTTAGGGTTAGGGTTAGGGTTAGGGTTAGGGTTAGGGTTAGGGTTAGGGTTAGGGTTAGGGTTAGGGTTAGGGTTAGGGTTAGGGTTAGGGTTAGGGTTAGGGTTAGGGTTAGGGTTAGGGTTAGGGTTAGGGTTAGGGTTAGGGTTAGGGTTAGGGTTAGGGTTAGGGTTAGGGTTAGGGTTAGGGTTAGGGTTAGGGTTAGGGTTAGGGTTAGGGTTAGGGTTAGGGTTAGGGTTAGGGTTAGGGTTAGGGTTAGGGTTAGGGTTAGGGTTAGGGTTAGGGTTAGGGTTAGGGTTAGGGTTAGGGTTAGGGTTAGGGTTAGGGTTAGGGTTAGGGTTAGGGTTAGGGTTAGGGTTAGGGTTAGGGTTAGGGTTAGGGTTAGGGTTAGGGTTAGGGTTAGGGTTAGGGTTAGGGTTAGGGTTAGGGTTAGGGTTAGGGTTAGGGTTAGGGTTAGGGTTAGGGTTAGGGTTAGGGTTAGGGTTAGGGTTAGGGTTAGGGTTAGGGTTAGGGTTAGGGTTAGGGTTAGGGTTAGGGTTAGGGTTAGGGTTAGGGTTAGGGTTAGGGTTAGGGTTAGGGTTAGGGTTAGGGTTAGGGTTAGGGTTAGGGTTAGGGTTAGGGTTAGGGTTAGGGTTAGGGTTAGGGTTAGGGTTAGGGTTAGGGTTAGGGTTAGGGTTAGGGTTAGGGTTAGGGTTAGGGTTAGGGTTAGGGTTAGGGTTAGGGTTAGGGTTAGGGTTAGGGTTAGGGTTAGGGTTAGGGTTAGGGTTAGGGTTAGGGTTAGGGTTAGGGTTAGGGTTAGGGTTAGGGTTAGGGTTAGGGTTAGGGTTAGGGTTAGGGTTAGGGTTAGGGTTAGGGTTAGGGTTAGGGTTAGGGTTAGGGTTAGGGTTAGGGTTAGGGTTAGGGTTAGGGTTAGGGTTAGGGTTAGGGTTAGGGTTAGGGTTAGGGTTAGGGTTAGGGTTAGGGTTAGGGTTAGGGTTAGGGTTAGGGTTAGGGTTAGGGTTAGGGTTAGGGTTAGGGTTAGGGTTAGGGTTAGGGTTAGGGTTAGGGTTAGGGTTAGGGTTAGGGTTAGGGTTAGGGTTAGGGTTAGGGTTAGGGTTAGGGTTAGGGTTAGGGTTAGGGTTAGGGTTAGGGTTAGGGTTAGGGTTAGGGTTAGGGTTAGGGTTAGGGTTAGGGTTAGGGTTAGGGTTAGGGTTAGGGTTAGGGTTAGGGTTAGGGTTAGGGTTAGGGTTAGGGTTAGGGTTAGGGTTAGGGTTAGGGTTAGGGTTAGGGTTAGGGTTAGGGTTAGGGTTAGGGTTAGGGTTAGGGTTAGGGTTAGGGTTAGGGTTAGGGTTAGGGTTAGGGTTAGGGTTAGGGTTAGGGTTAGGGTTAGGGTTAGGGTTAGGGTTAGGGTTAGGGTTAGGGTTAGGGTTAGGGTTAGGGTTAGGGTTAGGGTTAGGGTTAGGGTTAGGGTTAGGGTTAGGGTTAGGGTTAGGGTTAGGGTTAGGGTTAGGGTTAGGGTTAGGGTTAGGGTTAGGGTTAGGGTTAGGGTTAGGGTTAGGGTTAGGGTTAGGGTTAGGGTTAGGGTTAGGGTTAGGGTTAGGGTTAGGGTTAGGGTTAGGGTTAGGGTTAGGGTTAGGGTTAGGGTTAGGGTTAGGGTTAGGGTTAGGGTTAGGGTTAGGGTTAGGGTTAGGGTTAGGGTTAGGGTTAGGGTTAGGGTTAGGGTTAGGGTTAGGGTTAGGGTTAGGGTTAGGGTTAGGGTTAGGGTTAGGGTTAGGGTTAGGGTTAGGGTTAGGGTTAGGGTTAGGGTTAGGGTTAGGGTTAGGGTTAGGGTTAGGGTTAGGGTTAGGGTTAGGGTTAGGGTTAGGGTTAGGGTTAGGGTTAGGGTTAGGGTTAGGGTTAGGGTTAGGGTTAGGGTTAGGGTTAGGGTTAGGGTTAGGGTTAGGGTTAGGGTTAGGGTTAGGGTTAGGGTTAGGGTTAGGGTTAGGGTTAGGGTTAGGGTTAGGGTTAGGGTTAGGGTTAGGGTTAGGGTTAGGGTTAGGGTTAGGGTTAGGGTTAGGGTTAGGGTTAGGGTTAGGGTTAGGGTTAGGGTTAGGGTTAGGGTTAGGGTTAGGGTTAGGGTTAGGGTTAGGGTTAGGGTTAGGGTTAGGGTTAGGGTTAGGGTTAGGGTTAGGGTTAGGGTTAGGGTTAGGGTTAGGGTTAGGGTTAGGGTTAGGGTTAGGGTTAGGGTTAGGGTTAGGGTTAGGGTTAGGGTTAGGGTTAGGGTTAGGGTTAGGGTTAGGGTTAGGGTTAGGGTTAGGGTTAGGGTTAGGGTTAGGGTTAGGGTTAGGGTTAGGGTTAGGGTTAGGGTTAGGGTTAGGGTTAGGGTTAGGGTTAGGGTTAGGGTTAGGGTTAGGGTTAGGGTTAGGGTTAGGGTTAGGGTTAGGGTTAGGGTTAGGGTTAGGGTTAGGGTTAGGGTTAGGGTTAGGGTTAGGGTTAGGGTTAGGGTTAGGGTTAGGGTTAGGGTTAGGGTTAGGGTTAGGGTTAGGGTTAGGGTTAGGGTTAGGGTTAGGGTTAGGGTTAGGGTTAGGGTTAGGGTTAGGGTTAGGGTTAGGGTTAGGGTTAGGGTTAGGGTTAGGGTTAGGGTTAGGGTTAGGGTTAGGGTTAGGGTTAGGGTTAGGGTTAGGGTTAGGGTTAGGGTTAGGGTTAGGGTTAGGGTTAGGGTTAGGGTTAGGGTTAGGGTTAGGGTTAGGGTTAGGGTTAGGGTTAGGGTTAGGGTTAGGGTTAGGGTTAGGGTTAGGGTTAGGGTTAGGGTTAGGGTTAGGGTTAGGGTTAGGGTTAGGGTTAGGGTTAGGGTTAGGGTTAGGGTTAGGGTTAGGGTTAGGGTTAGGGTTAGGGTTAGGGTTAGGGTTAGGGTTAGGGTTAGGGTTAGGGTTAGGGTTAGGGTTAGGGTTAGGGTTAGGGTTAGGGTTAGGGTTAGGGTTAGGGTTAGGGTTAGGGTTAGGGTTAGGGTTAGGGTTAGGGTTAGGGTTAGGGTTAGGGTTAGGGTTAGGGTTAGGGTTAGGGTTAGGGTTAGGGTTAGGGTTAGGGTTAGGGTTAGGGTTAGGGTTAGGGTTAGGGTTAGGGTTAGGGTTAGGGTTAGGGTTAGGGTTAGGGTTAGGGTTAGGGTTAGGGTTAGGGTTAGGGTTAGGGTTAGGGTTAGGGTTAGGGTTAGGGTTAGGGTTAGGGTTAGGGTTAGGGTTAGGGTTAGGGTTAGGGTTAGGGTTAGGGTTAGGGTTAGGGTTAGGGTTAGGGTTAGGGTTAGGGTTAGGGTTAGGGTTAGGGTTAGGGTTAGGGTTAGGGTTAGGGTTAGGGTTAGGTTAGGGTTAGGGTTAGGGTTAGGGTTAGGGTTAGGGTTAGGGTTAGGGTTAGGGTTAGGGTTAGGGTTAGGGTTAGGGTTAGGGTTAGGGTTAGGGTTAGGGTTAGGGTTAGGGTTAGGGTTAGGGTTAGGGTTAGGGTTAGGGTTAGGGTTAGGGTTAGGGTTAGGGTTAGGGTTAGGGTTAGGGTTAGGGTTAGGGTTAGGGTTAGGGTTAGGGTTAGGGTTAGGGTTAGGGTTAGGGTTAGGGTTAGGGTTAGGGTTAGGGTTAGGGTTAGGGTTAGGGTTAGGGTTAGGGTTAGGGTTAGGGTTAGGGTTAGGGTTAGGGTTAG
>CM075883.1:29066596-29225493 GCA_038021265.1 Cyprinella venusta | reverse complement strand
GCCACGAGACTTCGACCAGCGCGCAAAAATGAAGGCTCTAGACCCTTCCAGAGCCGAGATATCGGATGTCAAAGTTTTGACCTGAAAAAAAAACATAAGGGGTAACACTGTCGTTTTTGGCCGAAATTTTGACCCCCTCCGATCTTCTTGAAACTCTGGATTCTGACAGAGGGCCACGAGACTTCGACCAGCGCGCAAAAATGGAGGCTCTAGACCCTTCCAGAGCCGAGATATCGGATGTCAAAGTTTTGACCTGAAAAAAAAACATAAGGGGTAACACTGTCGTTTTTGGCCGAAATTTTGACCCCCTCCGATCTTCTTGAAACTCTGGATTCTGACAGAGGGCCACGAGACTTCGACCACCGCGCAAAAATGGAGGCTCTAGACCCTTCCAGAGCCGAGATATCGGATGTCAAAGTTTTGACCTGAAAAAAAAAACATAAGGGGTAACACTGTCGTTTTTGGCCGAAATTTTGACCCCCTCCGATCTTCTTGAAACTCTGGATTCTGACAGAGGGCCACGAGACTTCGACCAGCGCGCAAAAATGGAGGCTCTAGACCCTTCCAGAGCCGAGATATCGGATGTCAAAGTTTTGACCTGAAAAAAAAACATAAGGGGTAACACTGTCGTTTTTGGCCGAAATTTTGACCCCCTCCGATCTTCTTGAAACTCTGGATTCTGACAGAGGGCCACGAGACTTCGACCAGCGCGCAAAAATGGAGGATCTAGACCCTTCCAGAGCCGAGATATCGGATGTCAAAGTTTTGACCTGAAAAAAAAACATAAGGGTTAACACTGTCGTTTTTGGCCGAAATTTTGACCCCCTCCGATCTTCTTGAAACTCTGGATTCTGACAGAGGTTCACGAGACTTTGACCAGCGCGCAAAAATGGAGGCTCTAGATCCTTCCAGAGCCGAGATATCGGATGTCAAAGTTTTGACCTGAAAAAAAAACATAAGGGGTAACACTGTCGTTTTTGGCCGAAATTTTGACCCCCTCCGATCTTCTTGAAACTCTGGATTCTGACAGAGGGCCACGAGACTTCGACCAGCGCGCAAAAATGGAGGCTCTAGACCCTTCCAGAGCCGAGATATCGGATGTCAAAGTTTTGACCTGAAAAAAACATAAGGGGTAACACTGTCGTTTTTGGCCGAAATTTTGACCCCCTCCGATCTTCTTGAAACTCTGGATTCTGACAGAGGGCCACGAGACTTCGACCAGCGCGCAAAAATGGAGGCTCTAGACCCTTCCAGAGCCGAGATATCGGATGTCAAAGTTTTGACCTGAAAAAAAACATAAGGGGTAACACTGTCGTTTTTGGCCGAAATTTTGACCCCCTCCGATCTTCTTGAAACTCTGGATTCTGACAGAGGGCCACGAGACTTCGACCAGCGCGCAAAAATGGAGGATCTAGACCCTTCCAGAGCCGAGATATCGAATGTCAAAGTTTTGACCTGAAAAAAAAACATAAGGGGTAACACTGTCGTTTTTGGCCGAAATTTTGACCCCCTCCGATCTTCTTGAAACTCTGGATTCTGACAGAGGGCCACGAGACTTCGACCAGCGCGCAAAAATGAAGGCTCTAGACCCTTCCAGAGCCGAGATATCGGATGTCAAAGTTTTGACCTGAAAAAAAAACATAAGGGGTAACACTGTCGTTTTTGGCCGAAATTTTGACCCCCTCCGATCTTCTTGAAACTCTGGATTCTGACAGAGGGCCACGAGACTTCGACCAGCGGGCAAAAATGGAGGCTCTAGACCCTTCCAGAGCCGAGATATCGGATGTCAAAGTTTTGACCTGAAAAAAAAACATAAGGGGTAACACTGTCGTTTTTGGCCGAAATTTTGACCCCCTCCGATCTTCTTGAAACTCTGGATTCTGACAGAGGGCCACGAGACTTCGACCAGCGCGCAAAAATGGAGGCTCTAGACCCTTCCAGAGCCGAGATATCGGATGTCAAAGTTTTGACCTGAAAAAAAAACATAAGGGGTAACACTGTCGTTTTTGGCCGAAATTTTGACCCCCTCCGATCTTCTTGAAACTCTGGATTCTGACAGAGGGCCACGAGACTTCGACCAGCGCGCAAAAATGGAGGCTCTAGACCCTTCCAGAGCCGAGATATCGGATGTCAAAGTTTTGACCTGGAAAAAAAAAACATAAGGGGTAACACTGTCGTTTTTGGCCGAAATTTTGACCCCCTCCGATCTTCTTGAAACTCTGGATTCTGACAGAGGGCCACGAGACTTCGACCAGCGCGCAAAAATGGAGGCTCTAGACCCTTCCAGAGCCGAGATATCGGATGTCAAAGTTTTGACCTGAAAAAAAACATAAGGGGTAACACTGTCGTTTTTGGCCGAAATTTTGACCCCCTCCGATCTTCTTGAAACTCTGGATTCTGACAGAGGGCCACGAGACTTCGACCAGCGCGCAAAAATGGAGGCTCTAGACCCTTCCAGAGCCGAGATATCGGATGTCAAAGTTTTGACCTGAAAAAAAAACCTAAGGGGTAACACTGTCGTTTTTGGCCAAAATTTTGACCCCCTCCGATCTTCTTGAAACTCTGGATTCTGAAAGAGGGCCACGAGACTTCGACCAGCGCGCAAAAATGGAGGCTCTAGACCCTTCCAGAGCCGAGATATCGGATGTCAAAGTTTTGACCTGAAAAAAAAACATAAGGGGTAACACTATCGTTTTTGGCCAAAATTTTGACCCCCTCCGATCTTCTTGAAACTCTGGATTCTGACAGAGGGCCACGAGACTTCGACCAGCGTGCAAAAATGGAGGCTCTAGACCCTTCCAGAGCCGAGATATCGGATGTCAAAGTTTTGACCTGAAAAAAAAACATAAGGGGTAACACTGTCGTTTTTGGCCGAAATTTTGACCCCCTCCGATCTTCTTGAAACTCTGGATTCTGACAGAGGGCCACGAGACTTCGACCAGCGCGCAAAAATGGAGGCTCTAGACCCTTCCAGAGCCGAGATATCGGATGTCAAAGTTTTGACCTGAAAAAAAAACATAAGGGGTAACACTGTCGTTTTTGGCCGAAATTTTGACCCCCTCCGATCTTCTTGAAACTCTGGATTCTGACAGAGGGCCACGAGACTTCGATCAGCGCGCAAAAATGGAGGCTCTAGACCCTTCCAGAGCCGAGATATCGGATGTCAAAGTTTTGACCTGAAAAAAAAACATAAGGGGTAACACTGTCGTTTTTGGTCGAAATTTTGACCCCCTCCGATCTTCTTGAAACTCTGGATTCTGACAGAGGGCCACGAGACTTCGACCAGCGCGCAAAAATGGAGGCTCTAGACCCTTCCAGAGCCGAGATATCGGATGTCAAAGTTTTGACCTGAAAAAAAAACATAAGGGGTAACACTGTCGTTTTTGGCCGAAATTTTGACCCCCTCCGATCTTCTTGAAACTCTGGATTCTGACAGAGGGCCACGAGACTTCGACCAGCGCGCAAAATTGGAGAATCTAGACCCTTCCAGAGCCGAGATATCGAAACTCAAATTTTCAACCAGAAAAAAAAATGACAGTGTTACCCCTTGCGTTTTTTTTTTTTTTTTTTTTTTTTTTTTTGGGGGGGGGGGGGGGGCAAAAAATTAAGTATCCCCAATCCTCTCGAAACTCTGGATTCTGATAGAGGGCCATGAGACTTAGACCTGAGTGCAAAAATGGAGGCTCTAGACCTTCCCAGAGCTGAGATTTTGAGATATTTATAATGGCATAAATGCTACATGGGATCTCAATATCTCAGCTCTTTACTGGTCTAGAGCCTCCATTTTTGCACTCAGATCTAAGTCCCATTAACCTGGCCCTAGCCAGATGAACGTCGTTCCGCTTAGCTCCGCCTAGCTTCACTCACATCCATCTGGAACCTCTTCCATTGAGAGTGATTTCTCCAACCAACTCTATGGCTTAGCCAATCAGGACGCAGCGCGGGAGTTTCATAGATGTGACGTAGTGGACAAGCGACCGTGAGACTGTTTTGATTCAGACAACAATGGCGGCTCTAATCGAGGAAGCAAGTGTTAACATTGATGCTGCTATTTCAGCCGTGTTGTCCAATCTACCTAATATTGTTTCATTAAAAGAACATCAGAGAACAGAACATCAGAGAATGTCGGCTGTTCTGTTTTGTTTTTTCCTGTGTCGCTCTCATCAGCATCACGGGTTGGCTTCGGTGTGACTGGTTGAAATAGCACGTCGATAAAGATGACAGACAAGTGGCTTATCCAATCATATGCAAGGATTTTTGATAAGGCCCAGCCTTCTGAAACGCCATTTCAATGGATCGGTTCCAGATGGATGAGTGGAGCTAGCCGGAGTGAAATTCATCTGGCTAGGGCCAGGTTAAAGTCCCATGGCCCTCTATCAGAATCCAGAGAAGATCAAGAGAAAAAACCCGACAGTGTTATATTCAAACATACATACACACACACACACACACACATATATATATATACATATATATATATAAAGAAACCCCAAAATCGTCATCTCTTGAATATGTTGTTAATTTCTTTATTTTCTACCCAAAAAGTTTCTCCTTTAAATTTTCCTCTTTTTCTGGTTGAATTTACCTCTTTTAATCCCTCAGATTTTGTTATGTATGAAGAATTATTATGAAGATTTTTTAGCCTTTTTATTGTTTTTTTTTTCTAGAGTATAAATATAATTGTATAATGTCATATTATGATGTACATAAAGCAATGATCTTTATATTTACTGTTTTTTTCAATATGATTGTTACATACTATGGTATCATTCCATGATGTATTCTATGTATTAAGTGTCATGATTCTGCCATCATGTCATTGATTTTTCTAGTCTTGACATGATCATGACAGAACCATGTTTTGTGTGCAAGCGCATGTTTTGTTGTTTGGGCCATGTGCTTGTGTTGTCTATTTAATACCCCGCCCCCTTGTTATCCTCATCCTGTCATTATTACCTAGTCTGTATCACCTGTTCCCCTAATTACTTTCTCCCTTTATAATCCCCTTGTGTTTGCTGTCTAGTGCAAACACATTTTGTGAGAGTCTACCTGTGAGTACCTTGCCTCAGAAGAATGTCTTGTATTTGCTGTTTGTTAATAGTTTAGTATTTAGTCAAGTGTTATTTAGTTTAGTTGTCCCTCGTTTGTATTGTCTCTGTTTTACCTCCTCGTGGGTTTTTGTTTTCCCCTGTTTTCTGTTATAATAAACCTTGTGTGTTAGCAAGCATACTGTCTGCGCTTGGGTTCATCTGCTATCAGAATGAACCTGCCACAACTGAACCCAGCAGACAGTATGCTTTCTTCTTTCAATCACCAGTCGGATGATCTTCAACATTGGTGGTTGAAGACAATCTCTGATATGAAGCAGGGCAGGCTTCCTTTCCTGTTCCCCCTCCCTTGACTGAACGGGAGAGACTGGTCCACCGCCTGTTCCGAGATATGGTGGACTGTTTATCTCAGAAGGGGTCGCCGGCTTCCACCACCTCGTCACCACCTGCCAGGCTGCCAGTGATCCCGGACCGGAGGGTCACGTTTTAGCCGTTGTTACGCAGGGGAACCAGGCTCAATCCACTTCGACTCCTGAGGCGTCATCTGCACCCGAAGTCTCCATGGTAAACGAGGGAGACTGTTCTCATGGGACTCTGCTTCGGAGTCCTCTTCCGTTGAGACTGCAGTCCCTGCTGTGCTTCCTCAACTGGTCACTAGCCCTGCTATGTCCACTGCTCCGCGACCCAGGAGGAAGGGAGCCTCTTGTCCTCTGTTTCCCTCTCTCCTCCAGCAGGTGCCGTCCATGAGCCCGCTCCAGCAGGCGCCTTCTCAGAGCCAGTGTTAATTTTGTTAACCAAAACTATGACGAAAAATGTTCGTTGATGACCTTTTTTTCCCTGACTAAGACAAGACGATGAGAGACGAAACCCACGTCATTAAACAATCAATGAGACTATATCAACACATGCAATATCGTTGACGAAAAAAGACGAGACTGAAATGTGTTTAAAAAATTAAAACCACTTGTTTTTTATTGTATCCGTTCATAAGGACAGCATTGCTTGTTAGTGAATGAATGAATGATTCGGTGACTCACTTAAAGCATTATTTATTTTATAAAGATATTTATAAAGGTAAAAAAATAACAGGAAAAATCGATTAAAAGGGCAAATATTGTCTCTTAATGGAAAGGTGTGACTGGAGAAAAATTGGAGAACCACTGAACTAAGGAAAATGGATATGTAGAATTGCACAAGTGCTACTGCTAAAGAGTGCAATGTCAACAAAACGTTTCAATTTCTCATAAGCTTAATTAAATTGGCCTAGAGAGAAAAAAAATAAATTACCTTTTTTTCCCTAAATAGTAAAGACTACATTTAAATCACTACCAAAATTAATCTCGGTAACTGCAGTTTGACTAAATGTAATGACTAAAAGTTGACAAAAATTGCAATGACTTTTCGTCAACTAAAACTAGACTTCTAAAACTAGACTAAACTATGAAAGACAAAATGACTGAAATGTAAATAAGACCAATAAACATTTTCGTCTGAAGATGAAGACTAAGACTAAATCAAAAATGGGTGCCAAAATTAACACTGCTCAGAGCCCACTCCAGCAGGCTTCGACCATGAGCCCACTCCAGCAAGCACCGTCCCAGAGCCCGCTCCAGCAAGCTTGTCAAGAGAGCCTCCATGTGCCCGTCGTGTCTTGTCCTGAGCCCACTGTGTCTTTGTCGCAGGCTGTCTGTTTTGCCCCCTCGTGGGTTTTTGTTTTCCCGTTTTCTGTTACAATAAACTTTGTGTCTGTCTGCGTTTGGGTTTATCTGCTATCCACATAACAATAAGTTTAATATTATATGAACAGAGCAACAGGTACACTAACACTTCATAACATCAGTAACTCTACAGCACAATCTAGAACAGTTTTCCTCTGCATTTGCAATGTCTGCACAAAGGAGATGGGCAGCTGCTCGAAGACCTCTCCTTTGGAGAAAACTGTTGATTTTATACTCGAAAAATAAGTATCACTCCTTAAACATTAATATTACCACAGAATGAATTGCATTGTTTGCCCACCCCAAAACTAGAACAAAATAATAATATTAAATGCGGACCAATACTTAATTATAAAACTTCTTTAAACAACAAGTAATATATAATTTGTTTTGTCTTATGACATAGTTATGCATGAATACATTTATATTGTTAAATGCAGTGAAACATCTCAATTGTCAGTCTATCGAATACTTAATTATTATGCATACATTAATTAAATAATTACTGTATAGTTTATATACGGACAACAATAAGAAACATGAATAAATGAGTAAAAGAACAAAGAAAAGTAATCATCACAATAAACAAATGCATATTCACGTTAACACATGAAACAAAGCTTTATTCAAACTACAAGCATGTATTTATAGACCTTATGCACCAGAGAAACATGGGCGCCGTCATCTTTAGAAAATTGTCTTTGAACTTTTGGTTCTGTATATTTCTATGGCATTGCTGTTAGCTGGTGAAGTGGATTTACTTATTGTAGAGTTAACAAAAGTTTTCCTGAGCATTGTAATGTTTATCATAAGCATTCTAAAGCAGATGTCTTAACAAATGTCGAAGGGGAACTTTTGTACGAGCAGTTCATTCATACCTATGCAAGATCGCTGCGAAAATACAGACCGGAAGTCAAAAGACAAAGAGAAAACCGCTGAAATGGGGCTGGGCTACATAAGGTCTATAGGCGCTGAACACCACATCCTACTGCCATCAATCTGAGGCAATAAGGGCAGGTGGAGAGATGGAGGGTCTCATCCATGGCACCACTTCCAGGATTCAGCTCTGGGCTCCTCATCCTCAGTGCTCACACCAGTCTGCAGACATTTCAGATCCTACAAAAATGCAAAAACATTACACAAAAGCAGTCATTTTAACAGTGGTACCACTGTCCGTATTTTTTTTTCTCTGATCTGGGGGGTTTCTCTGATCTTTTGAAATTTTGGATTCTGATAGAGGGCCATGAGACTTAGACCTGAGTGTAAAAATGGAGGCTCTAGACCCTTCCAGAGCTGAGATGTTGAGATATTTATAATGGCATAAATGCTACGTGGGATCTCAATATCTAGAGAATCCATTTTTGCGCTCAGGTCTAAGTCTCATGGCCCTCTATCAGAATCTATTAAGGGCAGATGGAGGGTCTCATCCATGGCACCATTTCCAGGATTCAGCTCTGGGCTCCTCATCCTCAGTGCTCACACCAGTCTGCAGACATTTCAGATCCTACAAAAATGCAAAAACATTACACAAAAGCAGTCATTTTAACAGCACAATGCCATTTGATTTATGTATTAAAAAGTGTATGGATATGTGTTCCATATCAACTAGGCCACTAGATGGCAGTATAAAGCTGCCTTAAGCCAAGTTCAACACTGTGTACTCGGTGAGTGAGCCTCGTCACTACATGGTACCAGGAGAAATGTTAAAAGATGATGAATTCCATCCGTTCACCAGAAGAACTGAAGTTGACTGGTAATATCAATGAGAATTGGAAAACTTTCAAACAAAGTTTTGAACTTTATGCACTCGCCATTGGGCTGGATGGTAGTGAACGGAGGAAAATAGCATTGCTGCTAACAGTGGCAGGACGCAGTGCACTGGATGTGTATAACACATTTGTTTTCACGGAAGACGAAAAAGATAAGTATGAGGCTGTGATTGAGAAATTCGTGCAATACTGCACACCAAGGAAAAATGAGACCTATGAGAGGTATGTCTTCAGAAATAGACTGCAGAAAGAGTCAGAATCCATTGAACAGTACGTTACAGATTTGAGACTGAAAAGCCAGTCGTGTAATTTTGGAACGCTTTGTGACTCCATGATTCGAGATCAAATAGTAATAGGAGTCCAAGATAAAAGAGTGAGGATGCAATTGTTAAAAGAGACAGACCTCACATTAGAAAGGGCAATCAAAGTTTGCCAAGCGTCAGAATGTGCATTGGCACAGCTAAAGTCTTTCAGTGATGAGAAGGAGACAGCAGAAGCTTCTGCTTCTGGACTAGTGTTGTTTACATCTTTTGAAATGGTCTATTACATCTGGAGAAGTTACTGTCTATAATTCTCTCTCATTCAGTCTAATATTTTAAAACCAGCACGGTAAGATTAAATTAAATGAACAAGGCTTTGGGTAAATTTCCATCATGTGGGGGGCTGGTGATGTCATTAATAATAATGTAATGGCTAATATTATAAAAACCGACGCAGCACAAATGAAACTTTTACCGGCACAATCCAGCACAAACGAACGTGGCTATTTTGGGTGAATTTCGATCATGTGGGGGAGCTGAGTGACCTCAGATGACCTATATAAAAAGATTTTAATATCTAAAAAAAACGAAGCAGCTGAAACGAAACGTTTTACAGCACAAACGGAGACCAAACGAACGAGACTATTTTGGATGAATTCGAAGCATGTGGGGGGCTGAGTGACATCATCGACCTAACCTTCAATGATTAATATTTAAAAATCCAAAGCAGCTCAAACAGGCGCGGATTTATGCGCGGATTTATACCCTAACCCAAACTGACAGGTGGCCCACCTAAACAGATTAATAAAAACAATTTAAATTTTTAATTTTAATAATAATAGTGAATGAAGTTTGGCCATACGGCCCGCCGAACACTTTATATGATATGATAAGCGCTGAGCGCGTCCATCTCCGGCTCAGCGCCAGCGAACGCACAGTCTGAATCGGGACATTCTAAAACGCTTAACGTGAAAAACGCTTAACGTGGCTTACTGTACTAAGACAGTGATATTAAAAGACCAAATTCGCTACACATCATATTAATAAACCATACTATGTATAAAAAAATAAGATGAGTCCAGAAAATCAACGCAACGCGATTAATAACACGTTAAGCATTTTCTTCCCATAAAACCGTTATGAGACAAAAAACAACTAATCAGCCTATCCGTAACAACTTCGAAAGCTCGACAGAGCAGCTGATCATAGCTGTACAATGCAGTTTTTATTTATCATATCCATAAATATGGCCTATACAGTAAAGACAAGCTAATGTTCGCTCATTATATAAACCTTTGAACATTTTGAACACAAAACGTTAAGCACTAAAACTGTAAAACAAGACAACCAGTCGCCCTCCTGTGGTGAATTGTGTGAATTACACTACTGCAACTTATTTCTACAGCTGTGACTGCAGTTAGAGGAAAACTTTGAGTTACAATATTTTGTAACATTTAATAAATTGTTGGTTGCCATGTGACGCAGTAAAACATCTGGCAATTACCTTTCAAATTTTCTATAAATATATTTTCAGGGGCGGTTCTAGGGCGAGTGGATATCCGGGGCTTAGCCCAGAGAAATCCATGTATGTGTCTCGAATCAAGGAATAAACTTTAAAATAAAATTTTTATATATTGTTTTTATTTTATTTTTTTAACAAGGTGAATATTTCTTGCTAGTAAAAAGTAAAAATCACAATGTCACACAGCCTCATGTTTCCTTGCTGACTCATCTCAGACATGGTAAAATAGCAAGCTCAGCTCTATTATTGTTTTAATAAATAGTATTTACTTTACAACATTATTTTTGTGAGAATAGATAAAAATAGGTGACTAAAAAAATCTCTTTAATAACAAAAATTATTCACTTCCTGTTTTTTTTTTTTGTTGTTGTTTTTTGAAGAACTTTGATACCATCCTTTACTACTCATTCATTTCTAGTTTCTTGCCATCAACAAACACCTGGCTTCAACATATTTAATTTCATTGGCTGGCTGGTACAGACGCTGAGCTTCTCAACGATGGTTGGCCAGCTTACTTGTCAGTCAGAAGCATTAGCCTGAGTGGGCGGTTCTCGTCGGTTTTGAATGACAATGCGTTATGTTGACGGACGCTATGATGCGAGAGTCGAGAAATATACATTTAATTAATTAAATTCTCTCAGTGATGGTGTGTACAATGCAAGGAAATAAAAACATTCGGGGTTTTACTGTAAAAAGCACCCTTAGCCCACCCCTGTCTGCGATATTGTTTTGAAAATGGAGTTTAGTCGCCCTCCTGTGGTGAACTGTGTGAATTACACTGCTGTCATTTTACCCATAAACATTTAAAGACTTGAGTCAGCGAAATAGATAATCCGTAATTCGTTTGTAATTATAAAACGAAAATACCGTTTTTCTGTTTTTTGTTTCAGATAGAAAAACCAAATAACCGTTTTTGGTGTCAGAATCACTTCAAAAACGAAAAACCAATTAAAAACTGCCCGTTTTTCGTTTTTTTTGGAGATCATTTTATCGTTATTCATTTTTGAACAAAGAATGGAGTCTTTGAACTTCTGTCAATTCGTTTTTCGTTTATAACCCAAAAACGGGAGTCACGTGGTCCATTCCTTTTTTGGAAGCGATTGTAACCGGAAACCCTTTCAAAATAAAAGTAACTATTGTTAGCGAGATGATTGTAGACTAAAACTGAACTAATATAACTTTTTTTAGTACAACTAAAGTAGCACTGGGTGTGAATAACACTTTAGTTAACTAATATAAAAAAGTAAAACTAATAAAATAATAGATCTGGCTGTTAGGGAGAATCAATTATTTCACTAGCATACATGGTCTAAAATGTTTTACAAGCATAGTGGGTGAGTGAAGACTAAAATCTACTGCAAGAAAGAAACAGGCACCACTACCTGTATAATTGGTTCAGTCAAACCTCCCTCCGTGTTAGGAGTCCACTTCCGCAGTAGTACCCCGTTTTCAATGAAGTACCCATTAACAGAACTGTCCGCTTCGTCAGGAGGTAAAGCAGCATCAAACAGATGTTTCAGAGATGAATCCTCTTTCTGAGCAGACACCCAGTCCTGACGGGCAAAGCAAGGAGACCTGGCACTACCCTCTTAGTAGTTAACAAATCCTTCACATCACTTAGTTTGGCATGGGCAGATTGTTTACGCATTGCACGTGTGAGTGCCCAAGACACAAATACCTCTGGATACTGCTGGGATATACCAGTGTCCCCAGATGAACAGGACAAGTAGCAACAACAGGTGGAGGTGGAACATCACGCCACACACGGTTATTTCCCAAAATCACTCAAACTCCTTCCATTGGCAGTGAAGGACGGACTCCCATCACAACTGCTCCATTTACTACATCAGACTGGAGAAACAGGTTATGCAGGGGTACCACGAATCAACACACTGTTTCCTGTACTTGACTCCTGAGAAAAAGGAAGAACAGATTGCAAAATGAATGATTCTGATGCACCAGTGTCTCTGAGGATCTTAACAGGAACCTTCTCAGTACTGACACAAAGCCCTCTGTAATGAAGGGAGCATAACCCTCATCTCCAACACTGCAAAGTACCACTGGTTTCTCCAGATCCTGTCAAATATTAAGACAGTCAGAATTATTATCTGTCTGAACAGATGAAACAGCAAGAGCAGGCTTGGGTTCCCATTTAACACGCATCAGTTTTCCCTTAAGCGCTAAACAATCCTTTTCCCAGTGTCCCTCCCTTTAAATGACAATAAGCACACCGGTCATTTTTATCAGCATAACTTTTAAAATTCCTCTCAACCTTATCAGCCAGGGTATGACGGACAGTTACACTCTCTGTTGGACTATCGATGAACTTTGACCTACTTTTCCTGACTTCACATTTATGAGTGAGTGCATACTCATCAGTAAGGATGGCAGCCTCTTCCGTAGATTTAACATTTCGATCGGTATAAAAGAGGGAAACATGCTCAGACAAAGTACTTTTAAACTGTTCTAAGAGGAACAACTCAAACAGATCTTCACGACTAGTTACACCTGAAGCAGTACACCAGCAATCTAACTGGATTTTTAAGTCTCTCACAAACTCACAATATGTCTGCTCTGCAGGCTTTCGCATGTTTCTAAATTTCTGCCGATAGGCCTCTGGCACCAGCTCATAAGCTTTCAGTACAGCCTCCTTAACCTTATGGCAGTTTTGACGGTCAAGAACACTTAAAGAAGAATACGCTTTTTGTGCCTTACCAGTTAACACGCACTGCACCATCAAAGTCTGTTCAGAATCTGGCCATTTCATAACGCCTGCCAAGCGTTCAAACAAACTGAAGAATGCGTCTACATCAGTTTCACTAAATTTGGGTATCAACTTAATATTATTGGCTACATCCAACCCTTTTCTGACAGAACTGGCTAGACCCTTAGCGCTGTCCTCCAGTTTACCCTCACCAATTAACTGATCTGGAGTCAGACAAACTACCATCGCGCCACGAGGCCCTGCAAATCAGTTAAAATGTTGTGCCAATAAAGTCTGTATAAAATGCACAACCTAAATGACTGTTTGTATGATTTATTTTTTTAAGCTAGCTGTGCTGAGAACAAACATTTGAATTACACTTCATATTTGTTTTCATGATTTTAAAAAGTCTGTAAAAAAATTAAACTAAAAAAAAGGAAAACTTATTTTTTAATTTTTTTTTACAATAAAAACTTATTTTTTAAATAAATTTCCCCCTGGCAACGCAAAAGGCGACACGAACGGGCCGTCTACCTTCTGATGAAAGGATGGATGAGTTAGGGTCGGTTGCCCTTCTGGGATGATGATGATGACCCTCCAGTCCTTCAGCGTTTCCTCCAGTCCAAAAAAAAAAAGAAAAATCACACTTAGTAACAAAAGCTAGTATAGACCATTACAACACAAAAGACTACATTTTATCCAACGGCTTGCAGTTTCCACATCCCTAAAGCTAGTTGGGGACACGATCTCAGAGTAGAGCCGCTGCTCCTCCACATCCAGAGGGGTCAGCTGGGGCAGCTCAGGCATCTGTTCCCTTCTCATCCCTTCCGAACGTCACATAGTGTTATTCCTGTAAAACATGTGAGGTGTTACCCTAACAACAAGCCTTGGGTTACAAAAGATCTGAAACATTGTTTAAATCTTAAAAAAAATGTTTTTTTTAATGGAAATAGATATGGTGTTAACCTTTAACAGAAAAAATTTAAGGTAAATTTTAAAGGGAACAAACATCAATATAGATGTCCAGTGACAATTTTGACCAGCAGATCGCAGAAATACAATGAACAAATCATTCATTTGAACTGTTTCCTATGCAAATGCATTTAAGTACTATAGTTACGCTCCATTCATTTCTTGTTTCGGGGCAACTCGACTAACAGGACAGGAAGTAATCGTTCGTTCTTCAGCACACGGAGGAGCTTCCTGCTGCTGCCGAACTCATACACATTTGTCCCACTGAAGAGATAAATGTTATCTGGAAGAAAAGAAGTCATTGATTCTTTGTATTGTTACAGATCTTCAGAAAGGAAGTTAGAAACACCTACCGTCGATCAGATGGGCTGCTGTAACCTCTCCAGTCACTGCTGGAAATCCATCTTCCGCTTGTTTGGGATTTCCATCCATCCTCTTCATCATCTCATTACAGCTAACAAAAAATAGGGAAATTATACATTCGATCTTTTCTGGGGACATTTTAAGGGCTTTTGTATGTGATCCAGCACTTGACCCACCTATAGTAATATTTCTCAAAGAAGAGAAGTGTTTTTCCTGAGTTTTTGTCGTGGACGGCAGCACTGATTTTTGTCACAGATGGTGGCAGACCAAAGCTGCTGAGAGGCTTGGGATAGCCCAGCTCAACAACGTTGCTTTTAAAAGCCCAGACTTGTTTACATATAAATAAATATATCCCATAAGGTTGTTAGTGTTTTTTTTTCCTGAGGATTTTACAGAAATTTTAAATTGGAAAAAAGTGCAACACCCACTCTTGAAGAAATCTTAATTGATTAAAAGCGTGTGATTATATATCGGCCAACTAAAAACATTTCAGCTCCCCCATCCCCCCATAATGGCTGATCCATTTCCTTTCCACTTCTTACAAACAGATTTCCATTCGCCATTCTTGTTTTAAACAATATAAAATTACATACAGGACTTTAGGTCTGCGCTTTAAGCATTAACCCTTTATCAGTCACACTAAGAAATAAATATGCAAAAAAAAAAAATTATATAAAATGGTGTTCCTTAGTCCAAATTTAGCAACTTTTCAGTTTTTTTTTTTTTTAATGACCCAATCAGGAAGCAGATACACCGGTTGACTTGCACATTTAGGGTAATTCACGACATGAAGTAACTAGTATTAGGCATTCATAATTTTTTTCTTGTGTGAATCTTAAGTTGAATATTTTTCCAAATAAAAACAGTAGAATATGTTAACAATATAATCCATTTATTTTAAAAACATGTTCTTATTATAACACATAAAATAAAAACATTGTAAAGTGAACAGTAAACAATATTAATCAAGAAATGTAACACACAAATACAATACTAAATAAATAATTACAACTGTAATCAATAAAAAAACTAAAAATATATACTATAAATATAATAAATAATCTCATTGTGCATAGGTCTCATCCTTGCCTTACTCTTACCTCATCTCTGGTGATATGCAACAAAGCACTGGTTTTTGTGTATAGTGCTAGAGGCAGATCTGGGGTGTCCATAAAATGTACGGCAGTCCATTATGTCTGAAAGAGATGGAACATAATAAACATTACTGTACAGTGTAGGGTCGCAAACTGTGTCTTGAGTAATCAGTGCATCAGGTACATCTATCCATAATAAATGCACAATTGTCATATTGATAAACTGTTCTCCCAACATACAGGCACATTATGATTTATTTTAATTTGTTAAGGAAAAATTTAATATGCTAAAAAATACTCTTTGTACTATGTATGACAAACCGGATAACACTCAACCATGAAATTAGATTAAGAGACAGAAAATTGGACAAGAGACAGAAAATGTTGAAGTGTGACTGATAAGGTAAGTTTACTGTGCTAAATAAAGCCAAAAATGTCCAACCATCAATTCAATTACAGTCTCATTATCGTGTTATGTTTGTCAGATTGTTGAACAGAAAAATGTAATGTTTATTCCCATCGAGACAGACGTAGTTGTAGCTATTCAATGCATAACGTAGTGTTAGTCAATAAGCCTCAGCTATGATGACTATTGCAGAAATAATGAGTAGGACTAATGGTTCATTTCGTAATATGTAAAGAGTAAACAGTATTACATTTAGAATCTGAAGGTAAACCACAGGCCGTATAAATAAGGGTAAAATAAATATAGTCTAGCAAAGAAATAGGCCGCATGATCCTGCAGGGTGTATTAGAGTCACGATCGCGCTGCTGTGCTAATTTAGCTAGTGTCCAGTTCAGTGTTTACCCTAACCGAGCGGTCACACAACTTTTCCGAGATACATTTTATTATCACGTTTCTTCCATTCAACAAAAAGATAATCATTAGGAAGTCTAGAACATGAAATCCAACCAAAAAATGTCTTACCTTAAATTTTCGCGTCTATTGATTGAAGAGAGATCACGACAATAAACTTCCGGTTCAGATTCAGCTCGCCTCAGCAACACATATCTTAATACAACATTGCCACCCAGTGGATATAATTGTCATTACACATTCTATTCAGTGAGAGGAATAAGAACTAACAGCTAGAAATGGGCTTTGGCGAGTATTAATAACAGGAATTTGACCGCGGAAAAAAGTCAACCGCACGGTTACAATGCACGTTAAAGACAAAATAAATAAATAAATAGATAAATAATAAATAAAAAAAATTAAAAATTAAAAAAATAAAAAAAAATAAGAATTATAATAAAAAAATTAAAAATAAATGTCCAAACAAAATGGGTCCAAACTTTTTCCCCTGGCAACGCAAAAGGTGACACGAACGGGTCGTCTCCTTCTGGATGGATGAGTTAGGGATGATGATGATGACCCTCCAGTCCTTCAGCGTTTCCTCCGGTCCAAAAGAAAAATCACATTCAGTAACAAGAGCTAGTATAGACCATTACAACACAAAAGACTACATTTTATCCAACGGCTTGCAGTTTCCACATCCCTAAAGCTAGTTGGGGACACGAGCTCAGAGTAGAGCCGCTGCTCCTCCACATCCAGAGGGGTCAGCTGGGGCGGCTCGGGCATCTGTTCCCTTCTCATCCCTTCCCAACGTCACATAGTGTTATTCCTGTAAAACATGTGAGGTGTTACCCTAACAACAAGCCTTGGGTTACAAAAGATCTGAAACATTGTTTAAATCTTAAAAAAAATGTTTTTTTTAATGGAAATAGATATGGTTTTAACCTTTAACAGACAGAATTTAAGGTAAATACTATGATGGAAGAAACCAGAAGCAGCACAATATTGCTCCTGAGGTACTGAGGGAATGTGCATCTCAGTTGAAGGATGAGTTGACACAACTTTATCAGCTGTCTCTGGACCTTAATGTTGTACCACAGTCCTGGAAGGAGAGTCCCATCATCCCGTTACCAAAAAAGGCTCATGCTGAGGAACTTGAAGACTATAGAGCAGTGGCCGTAACATCAGTGCTCTGGAAATGTATGGAGAGAGTGGTTCGTCAGCAACTCTCTCAGGCAGTGACTGGCAAACTTGACCCTTTACAATTTGCTGATGAAACGGGACGTGGAGCTGAAGATGCCGCCCTCACTCTGCTGGACAGGGCTGAAAGCATTTGTGCGTTAGAATTTTATTGATGGACTTTTCTTCTGCATTCAATACTGGGAATATAAACACACTTCTGAGGAGCTACAGGTACATCAGACCTTGATCTTGAGGATTAATTGTTTTTTAAGGCACCGCCCACAACATGTGATGGTAAATGGCGAAAAAGTCAGAGAATGTGCTTTTAAAATCTGGTCTCCCACAAGGTAGGGTGACCACCATCAAACAAACCAAATGTGGGACAATTATAAGTTTGTGTGGGACATGTTACTAACACTAAAACATACCCTGAAACTGATATATAATGTATATCTAACTTGATAAAAACATTTATATCCTGCCTTTCAGCTGATAAAAATGATTTGTTCTTTAGTCCCTTCCAGAAAAAAATCTTTTTATTCCAAAAAAAGTCATTTAAATTCAGCATCACTGAGCCCAAAGGCAGCAGGAATCATGTATATAAATATTTTAGAAACAGTTCTGACCAAGTCCAACAAAAATCCAACAAAATAAACAATGAACAAATAAAATATAAAACAACATGAAATTAGATAGACAGTCTTATATGTTAAGAATAGATTAAAAACCAAAGCCAAAAACGTTAATATTTTTAGAAAGGATGTGAATTAAAACAACAACAACAGATAAATTCCGTTAAATTAAAATTTTAATTGACCTAATTATCCATTTGTTTTCCGACAGGGAACTTATATGAAATGAATCACCGGTCTACATTTTGATTGACAGCCGTCACAACCAACGAGTGACCGTGTTTACTCCTTTCTTTTCAACCATTGGATAGTGTAACGTTATAGCTAAAACACAGAAGCGCTGCAAACTACGCCGCAAAAGTAATAAGTAGAATGATTTCTTAAAAAGGCAAAAGAACGCATGCACATTTCTTAGTATGATCTTAAAAACTAATAGACTGATGAAAATGCGGGACATTTCCTCAATATGCGACGTGCGGGACAAGAGGAGAAAATGCTATGCAGTACAACGCAAAGCGGGACGGGGGTCACCCTACCACAAGGATGTGTTTTTATTTATTTCTATTTATAAAAACAAGATAGCCTGTAATAGTGATCACCTGATGCTTATAAGATATGCAGATGATCTGGCACTGGTGGGACGTGTGCCCACACAGGACACCCAATCACTGGACATTTATTTTGATTTTGTTGATTCTCTCGTAGCCTGAACGGAGGAGAGTTCCTTGCAGCTTAATATTAACAAGACCAAAGAAATGTGTTGTGGGGCTAATAATGCAGGTATACTTTCTAATCCTTTGATACTTAATGGAGGGGAAGTTGAGCAGGTGGGGTCCTTTAAATACTTGGGTACAGAGATGGACTCCCAGTTTAAAGTCGATATGCACTCAGCAAGTGTTTTTAAGAAGGCATATCAACGTCTAGGTTTATTGAGGAGTTTTAATATTGGAAAGGACATTCTGAGAGTGTCCGGTTCAACTCTCTATCTGTCAAATGCAAAAATAGACTTTTCAGGATTATAATTATGGCTGGTAAAATTATTGGTGGTCTGGTAGACGATATAAAGTACCTTTGGTGAAAAAGGCCAAGTATAAGAAGACTCTTATTCCAACTGCCGTTGATATTTTAAACAGGAAATGGGGTGTATTTTAAATTGTGTGGTTGTCTTTTGTATTGTACCGTTTGTTGAGCCTCTGTCTAACAACAATCTAACCTCTGTGGGATAGACAATAAAGCTTTTGACTTGAATAGATCACATTCAGCAACAAAAGCTAATATAGACCATTACAACATAAAAGACTACACTTTATCCAACGGCTAAAAAGACTAAAGAAGAAGAAGGCTAAAGTCATAATGTGTTGGTTTTTAATGAATGAACCTACAGCACTGAGGCCACACGGAGATCCTGCTCCAGCAGAAACCATCAGAACGTTTCCGTCCGCAGGAACAGCCGTAGCTGGAGAAAACTGCAGAGACACCTGGAACAAGGACACACACACTTTAGGACACACACAGACACTCCTAAATTGAAAAATAGCCAAATCATACAGTACCTGGATCTGGAAACACATATTGGTGTCAAACGGCGCATTAGCAGCGACTACATTCACACTGGGAAGAAGATGTAGACCAGAATCTGCACTGCTGGAGCCATATCCACACCGACAGACAACTGGAACAACACACAAGACAACAAAATAAAGCGTCACTCACTTGGCACAAGACTCAACTAAACCAGAAACAAAGCGCTTTAGGTTAAGGTCTCAGATCAGTCATTGAACTGCCCTTACACAACAACTTACCGGATTTTTTCACCTTCTCGGTCAGCAATAAAAGCCTTTAGTGTGGACATCCCCATCGGAGCCTCTGGCTTTAACTCGTGAGAAAGCTCCAATATCAGCTCCGTTGAGGAAACATTCGCCCGCCGACCAATCCGGTTATTATCTTTGCCCTATTAAAACAAATCTGCAAAGAAAGAAAAGTGCAAAAAAGCTGCATTGGCTCCATTCAAAGTACCCGAAGAATATTTCTTGCTAGTAAAAAGTAAAAATCACAATGTCACACAGCCTCTTGTTTCCTTGCTGACTCATCTCAGACATGGTAAAATAGCAAGCTCAGCTTTATTATTGTTTTAACAAATAGCATTTACTTTACAACATGATTTTTGTGAGAATAGATAAAAATAGGTGACTAAAAAAATCTGTTTAATAACAAAAATTATTCACTTCCTGTTTTGTTTTTTGTTTTTTTGGAAGAACTTTGATACCATCCTTTACTACTCATTCATTTCTAGTTTCTTGCCATCAACAAACACCTGGCTTCAACATATTTAATTTCATTGGCTGGCTGGTACAGACGCTGAGCTTCTCAACGATGGTTGGCCAGCTTACATGTCAGTCAGAAGCATTAGCCTGAGTGGGCGGTTCTCGTCGGTTTTGAATGACAATGCGTTATGTTGACGGACGCTATGATGCGAGAGTCGAGAAATATACATTTAATTAATTAAATTCTCTCAGTGATGGTGTGTACAATGCAAGGAAATAAAAACATTTGGGGTTTTACTGTAAAAAGCACCCTTAGCCCACCCCTGTCTGCGATATTGTTTTGAAAATGGAGTATAGTCGCCCTCCTGTGGTGAACTGTGTGAATTACACTGCTGTCATTTTACCCATAAACATTTAAAGATTTGAGTCAGCGAAATAGATAATCCGTAATTCGTTTGTAATTATAAAACGAAAATACAGTTTTTCTGTTTTTTGTTTCAGATAGAAAAAACAAATAAACGTTTTTGGTGTCAGAATCAAAAAACCAATTAAAAACTGCCCGTTTTTCGTTTTTTGGAGATCATTTTATTGTTATTCCTTTTTGAACAAAGAATGAAGTGAATCTTTGAACTTCTGTCAATTTGTTTTTCGTTTATAACCCAAAAACGGGAGTCACGTGGTCCATTCCTTTTTGGAAGCGATTGTAACCGGAAACCCTTTCAAAATAAAAGTAATTACTGTTAGCGAGATGATTGTAGACTAAAACTGAACTAATATAACTTTTTTAGTACAACTAAAGTAGCACTGGGTGTGAATAACACTTTAGTTAACTAATATAAAAAAGTAAAACTAATAAAATAATAGATCTGGCTGTTAGGGAGAATTAAACATTTGTAAAACCCCATTGGTGAATAGGGCCTACAGCTATGTAGCCTATGCAGGGCTCTGCATTGCAACTCTTTCACTAGCATACATGGCCTAAAATGTTTTACAAGCATAGTGGGTGAGTGAAGACTAAAATCTACTGTAAGAAAGAAACAGGCACCACTACCTGTATAATTGGTTCAGTCAAACCTCCCTCCGTGTTAGGAGTCCACTTCCGCAGTAGTACCCCGTTTTCAATGAAGTACCCATTAACAGAACTGTCCGCTTCGTCAGGAGGTAAAGCAGCATCAAACAGATGTTTCAGAGATGAATCCTCTTTCTGAGCAGACACCCAGTCCTGACGGGCAAAGCAAGGAGACCTGGCACTACCCTCTTAGTAGTTAACAAATCCTTCACATCACTTAGTTTGGCATGGGCAGATTGTTTACGCATTGCACGTGTGAGTGCACAAGACACAAATACCTCTGGATACTGCTGGGATATACCAGTGTCCCCAGATGAACAGGACAAGTAGCAACAACAGGTGGAGGTGGAACATCACGCCACACACGGTTATTTCCCAAAATCACTCAAACTCCTTCCATTGGCAGTGAAGGACGGACTCCCATCACAACTGCTCCATTTACTACATCAGACTGGAGAAACAGGTTATGCAGGGGTACCACGAATCAACACACTGTTTCCTGTACTTGACTCCTGAGAAAAAGGAAGAACAGATTGCAAAATGAATGATTGTGATGCACCAGTGTCTCTGAGGATCTTAACAGGAACCTTCTCAGTACTGACACAAAGCCCTCTGTAATGAAGGGAGCATAACCCTCATCTCCAACACTGCAAAGTACCACTGGTTTCTCCAGATCCTGTCAAATATTAAGACAGTCAGAATTATTATCTGTCTGAACAGATGAAACAGCAAGAGCAGGCTTGGGTTCCCATTTAACACGCGTCAGTTTTCCCTTAAGCGCTAAACAATCCTTTTCCCAGTGTCCCTCCCTTTAAATGACAATAAGCACACCGGTCATTTTTATCAGCATAACTTTTAAAATTCCTCTCAACCTTATCAGCCAGGGTATGACGGACAGTTACACTCTCTGTTGGACTATCGATGAACTTTGACCTACTTTTCCTGACTTCACATTTATGAGTGAGTGCATACTCATCAGTAAGGATGGCAGCCTCTTCCGTAGATTTAACATTTCGATCGGTATAAAAGAGGGAAACATGCTCAGACAAAGTACTTTTAAACTGTTCTAAGAGGAACAACTCAAACAGATCTTCACGACTAGTTACACCTGAAGCAGTACACCAGCGATCTAACTGGATTTTTAAGTCTCTCACAAACTCACAATATGTCTGCTCTGCAGGCTTTCGCATGTTTCTAAATTTCTGCCGATAGGCCTCTGGCACCAGCTCATAAGCTTTCAGTACAGCCTCCTTAACCTTATGGCAGTTTTGACGGTCAAGAACACTTAAAGAAGAATACGCTTTTTGTGCCTTACCAGTTAACACGCACTGCACCATCAAAGTCTGTTCAGAATCTGGCCATTTCATAACGCCTGCCAAGCGTTCAAACAAACTGAAGAATGTGTCTACATCAGTTTCACTAAATTTGGGTATCAACTTAATATTATTGGCTACATCCAACCCTTTTCTGACAGAACTGGCTAGACCCTTAGCGCTGTCCTCCAGTTTACCCTCACCAATTAACTGATCTGGAGTCAGACAAACTACCATCGTGCCACGAGGCCCTGCAAATCAGTTAAAATGTTGTGCCACTAAAGTCTGTATAAAATGCACAACCTAAATGACTGTTCTCAGCGCAGCTAGGTTGAAAAATAAATCATACAAACAAACATTTGAATGACACTTCATAATTGTTTTCATGATTTTAACAAGTCTGTAAAAAAAAATTAAACTAAAAAAAAAGAAGTAAAACTTATTTTTTTAATTTTTTTTTTTACAATAAAAACGTATTTTTTAAATAAATTTCCCCCTGGCAACGCAAAAGGCGACACGAACGGGCCGTCTACCTTCTGATGAAAGGATGGATGAGTTAGGGTCGGTTGCCCTTCTGGAATGATGATGATGATGATGATGATGATATATGGATGGATGGATGGGGTCCTCCGGCATGTCCTGCAGTCCTTCAGCGTTTCCTCCAGTCCAAAAAAAAGAAAAATCAAATTCAGTAACAAGAGCTAGTATAGACCATTACAACACAAAAGACTACATTTTATCCAACGGCTTGCAGTTTCCACATCCCTAAAGCTAGTTGGGGACACGAGCTCAGAGTAGAGCCGCTGCTCCTCCACATCCAGAGGGGTCAGCTGGGGCGGCTCGGGCATCTGTTCCCTTCTCATCCCTTCCGAACGTCACATAGTGTTATTCCTGTAAAACATGTGAGGTGTTACCCTAACAACAAGCCTTGGGTTACAAAAGATCTGAAACATTGTTTAAATCTTAAAAAAAAATTGTTTTTTTAATGGAAATAGATATGGTTTTAACCTTTTACAGAAAGAATTTAAGGTAAAAATTAAAGGGGACAAACATCAATATAGATGTCCAGTGACAATTTTGACCAGCAGATCGCAGAAATACAATGAACAATTCATTCATTTGAACTGTTTCCTATGCAAATGCATTTAAGTACTATAGTTACGCTCCATTCATTTCTTGTTTCGGGGCAACTCGACTAACAGGACAGGAAGTGATCGTTCTTCAGCACACGGAGGAGCTTCCTGCTGCTGCCGAACTCATACACATTTGTCCCACTGAAGAGATAAATGTTATCTGGAAGAAAAGAAGTCATTGAGTCTTTGTATTGTTACAGATCTTCAGAAAGGAAGTTAGAAACACCTACCGTCGATCAGATGGGCTGCTGTAACCTCTCCAGTCACTGCTGGAAATCCATCTTCCGCTCGTTTGGGATTTCCATCCATCCTCTTCATCATCTCATTACAGCTAACAAAAAATAGGGAAATTATACATTCGATCTTTTCTGGGGACATTTTAAGGGCTTTTGTATGTGATCCAGCACTTGACCCACCTATAGTAATATTTCTCAAAGAAGAGAAGTGTTTTTCCTGAGTTTTTGTCGTGGACGGCAGCACTGATTTTTGTCACA
This sequence comes from Cyprinella venusta, assembly GCA_038021265.1. NCBI lineage: Eukaryota > Metazoa > Chordata > Actinopteri > Cypriniformes > Leuciscidae > Cyprinella > Cyprinella venusta. The sequence goes on along the minus strand of CM075883.1, from coordinate 29,201,160 downwards.
GATGGTGTCAGACCAAAGCTGCTGAGAGGCTTGGGATAGCCCAGCTCAACAACGTTGCTTTTAAAAGCCCAGACTTGTTTACATATAAATAAATATATCCCATAAGGTTGTTAGTGTTTTTTTTTCCTGAGGATTTTAAATTGGAAAAAAGTGCAACACCCACTCTTGAAGAAATCTTAATTGATTAAAAGCGTGTGATTATATATCGGCCAACTAAAAACATTTCAGCTCCCCCATCCCCCCATAATGGCTGATCCATTTCCTTTCCACTTCTTACAAACAGATTTCCATTCGCCATTCTTGTTTTAAACAATATAAAATTACATACAGGACTTTAGGTCTGCGCTTTAAGCATTAACCCTTCATCAGTCACACTAAGAAATAAATATGCAAAAAAAAAAATTATATAAAATGGTGTTCCTTAGTCCAAATTTAGCAACTTTTCAGTTTTTTTTTTTTTTAATGACCCAATCAGGAAGCAGATACACCGGTTGACTTGCCCATTTAGGGTAATTCACGACATGAAGTAACTAGTATTAGGCATTCATAATTTTTTTCTTGTGTGAATCTTAAGTTGAATATTTTTCCAAATAAAAACAGTAGAATATGTTAACAATATAATCCATTTATTTTAAAAACATGTTCTTATTATAACACATAAAATAAAAACATTGTAAAGTGAACAGTAAACAATATTAATCAAGAAATGTAACACACAAATACAATACTAAATAAATAATTACAACTGTAATCAATAAAAAAACTAAAAATATATACTATAAATATAATAAATAATCTCATTGTGCATAGGTCTCATCCTTGCCGTACTCTTACCTCATCTCTGGTGATATGCAACAAAGCACTGGTTTTTGTGTATAGTGCTAGAGGCAGATCTGGGGTGTCCATAAAATGTACGGCAGTCCATTATGTCTGAAAGAGATGGAACATAATAAACATTACTGTACAGTGTAGGGTCGCAAACTGTGTCTTGAGTAATCAGTGCATCAGGTACATCTATCCATAATAAATGCACAATTGTCATATTGATAAACTGTTCTCCCAACATACAGGCACATTATGATTTATTTTAATTTGTTAAGGAAAAATTTAATATGCTAAAAAATACTCTTTGTACTATGTATGACAAACCGGATAACACTCAACCATGAAATTAGATTAAGAGACAGAAAATTGGACAAGAGACAGAAAATGTTGAAGTGTGACTGATAAGGTAAGTTTACTGTGCTAAATAAAGCCAAAAATGTCCAACCATCAATTCAATTACAGTCTCATTATCGTGTTATGTTTGTCAGATTGTTGAACAGAAAAATGTAATGTTTATTCCCATCGAGACAGACGTAGTTGTAGCTATTCAATGCATAACGTAGTGTTAGTCAATAAGCCTCAGCTATGATGACTATTGCAGAAATAATGAGTAGGACTAATGGTTCATTTCGTAATATGTAAAGAGTAAACAGTATAACAATTAGAATCTGAAGGTAAACCACAGGCCGTATAAATAAGGGTAAAATAAATATAGTCTAGCAAAGAAATAGGCCGCATGATCCTGCAGGGTGTATTAGAGTCACGATCGCGCTGCTGTGCTAATTTAGCTAGCGTCCAGTTCAGTGTTTACCCTAACCGAGCGGTCACACAACTTTTCCGAGATACATTTTATTATCACGTTTCTTCCATTCAACAAAAAGATAATCATTAGGAAGTCTAGAACATGAAATCCAACCAAAAAATGTCTTACCTTAAATTTTCGCGTCTATTGATTGAAGAGAGATCACGACAATAAACTTCCGGTTCAGATTCAGCTCGCCTCAGCAACACATATCTTAATACAACATTGCCACCCAGTGGATATAATTGTCATTACACATTCTATTCAGTGAGAGGAATAAGAACTAACAGCTAAAAATGGGCTTTGGCGAGTATTAATAACAGGAATTTGACCGCAGAAAAAAGTCAACCGCACGGTTACAATGCACGTTAAAGACAAAATAAATAAATAAATAAATAAATAAATAAATAAATAAAAATAATAAAAAAAAATTAAAAATAAATGACCAAACAAAATGGGTCCAAACTTTTTCCCCTGGCAACGCAAAAGGCGACACGAACGGGTCGTCTCCTTCTGGATGGATGAGTTAGGGATGATGATGATGATGGTGATGATGATGATGACCCTCCAGTCCTTCAGCGTTTCCTCCGGTCCAAAATGAAAAAAAAATCACATTCAGTAACAAGAGCTAGTATAGACCATTACAACACAAAAGACTACATTTTATCCAACGGCTTGCAGTTTCCACATCCCTAAAGCTAGTTGGGGACACGAGCTCAGAGTAGAGCCGCTGCTCCTCCACATCCAGAGGGGTCAGCTGGGGCGGCTCGGGCATCTGTTCCCTTCTCATCCCTTCCGAACGTCACATAGTGTTATTCCTGTAAAACATGTGAGGTGTTACCCTAACAACAAGCCTTGGGTTACAAAAGATCTGAAACATCGTTTAAATCTTTTTTTAAAAAAAAATGTTTTTTTTTAATGGAAATAGATATGGTTTTAACCTTTTACAGAAAGAATTTAAGGTAAAAATTAAAGGGGACAAACATCAATATAGATGTCCAGTGACAATTTTGACCAGCAGATCGCAGAAATACAATGAACAAATCATTCATTTGAACTGTTTCCTATGCAAATGCATTTAAGTACTATAGTTACGCTCCATTCATTTCTTGTTTCGGGGCAACTCGACTAACAGGACAGGAAGTGATCGTTCTTCAGCACACGGAGGAGCTTCCTGCTGCTGCCGAACTCATACACATTTGTCCCACTGAAGAGATAAATGTTATCTGGAAGAAAAGAAGTCATTGAGTCTTTGTATTGTTACAGATCTTCAGAAAGGAAGTTAGAAACACCTACCGTCGATCAGATGGGCTGCTGTAACCTCTCCAGTCACTGCTGGAAATCCATCTTCCGCTCGTTTGGGATTTCCATCCATCCTCTTCATCATCTCATTACAGCTAACAAAAAATAGGGAAATTATACATTCGATCTTTTCTGGGGACATTTTAAGGGCTTTTGTATGTGATCCAGCACTTGACCCACCTATAGTAATATTTCTCAAAGAAGAGAAGTGTTTTTCCTGAGTTTTTGTCGTGGACGGCAGCACTGATTTTTGTCACAGATGGTGGCAGACCAAAGCTGCTGAGAGGCTTGGGATAGCCCAGCTCAACAACGTTGCTTTTAAAAGCCCAGACTTGTTTACATATAAATAAATATATCCCATAAGGTTGTTAGTGGGGGTTTTTTCCTGAGGATTTTACAGAGATTTTAAATTGGAAAAAAGTGCAACACCCACTCTTGAAGAAATCTTAATTGATTAAAAGCGTGTGATTATATATCGGCCAACTAAAAACATTTCAGCTCCCCCATCCCCCCATAATGGCTGATCCATTTCCTTTCCACTTCTTACAAACAGATTTCCATTCGCCATTCTTGTTTTAAACAATATAAAATTACATACAGGACTTTAGGTCTGCGCTTTAAGCATTAACCCTTTATCAGTCACACTAAGAAATAAATATGCAAAAAAAAAAAATTCTTATATAAAATGGTGTTCCTTAGTCCAAATTTAGCAACTTTTCAGTTTTTTTTTTTTGTTTTTTTTGTTTTTTTTTAATGACCCAATCAGGAAGCAGATACACCGGTTGACTTGCCCATTTAGGGTAATTCACGACATGAAGTAACTAGTATTAGGCATTCATAGATTTTTTTTCTTGTGTGAATCTTAAGTTGAATATTTTTCCAAATAAAAACAGTAGAATATGTTAACAATATAATCCATTTATTTTAAAAACATGTTCTTATTATAACACATAAAATAAAAACATTGTAAAGTGAACAGTAAACAATATTAATCAAGAAATGTAACACACAAATACAATACTAAATAAATAATTACAACTGTAATCAATAAAAAAACTAAAAATATATACTATAAATATAATAAATAATCTCATTGTGCATAGGTCTCATCCTTGCCTTACTCTTACCTCATCTCTGGTGATATGCAACAAAGCACTGGTTTTTGTGTATAGTGCTAGAGGCAGATCTGGGGTGTCCATAAAATGTACGGCAGTCCATTATGTCTGAAAGAGATGGAACATAATAAACATTACTGTACAGTGTAGGGTCGCAAACTGTGTCTTGAGTAATCAGTGCATCAGGTACATCTATCCATAATAAATGCACAATTGTCATATTGATAAACTGTTCTCCCAACATACAGGCACATTATGATTTATTTTAATTTGTTAAGGAAAAATTTAATATGCTAAAAAATACTCTTTGTACTATGTATGACAAACCGGATAACACTCAACCATGAAATTAGATTAAGAGACAGAAAATTGGACAAGAGACAGAAAATGTTGAAGTGTGACTGATAAGGTAAGTTTACTGTGCTAAATAAAGCCAAAAATGTCCAACCATCAATTCAATTACAGTCTCATTATCGTGTTATGTTTGTCAGATTGTTGAACAGAGAAATGTAATGTTTATTCCCATCGAGACAGACGTAGTTGCAGCTATTCAATGCATAACGTAGTGTTAGTCAATAAGCCTCAGCTATGATGACTATTGCAGAAATAATGAGTAGGACAAATGGTTCATTTCGCAATATGTAAAGAGTAAACAGTATTACATTTAGAATCTGAAGGTAAACCACAGGCCGTATAAATAAGGGTAAAATAAATATAGTCTAGCAAAGAAATAGGCCGCATGATCCTGCAGGGTGTATTAGAGTCACGATCGCGCTGCTGTGCTAATTTAGCTAGTGTCCAGTTCAGTGTTTACCCTAACCGAGCGGTCACACAACTTTTCCGAGATACATTTTATTATCACGTTTCTTCCATTCAACAAAAAGATAATCATTAGGAAGTCTAGAACATGAAATCCAACCAAAAAATTTCTTACCTTAAATTTTCACGTCACTGGCAGTCATTGATTGAAGGGAGATCTTCACAACAATAAACTTCCGGTTCAGATTCAGCAACACATATTTTAATGCAACATTGCCACCCAGTGGATATAATTGTCATTACACATTCTATTCAGTGAGAGGAATAAGAAATCAACCGCACAATGCACGTTAAAGGGTTAAAGAAAAATAAATAAATAAAATAAATAAATACAAATAAAAATAATAATAAAAAAAAATAATAAATGGGTCCAAACTTTTCCCCCTGGCAACGCAAAAGGCGACACGAAAGGGCCGTCTACCGCGCTGCCAGGGCCCCCTGGCAACGCAAAAGGCGACACGAAAGGGCCGTCTACCGCGCTGCCAGGGCCCCCTGGCAACGCAAAAGGCGACACGAAAGGGCCGTCTACCGCGCTGCCAGGGCCCCCTGGCAACGCAAAAGGCGACACGAAAGGGCCGTCTACCTTCTGATGATGATGATGATGATGATGATGATTTCCTCCAGCGTTTCCTCCGGCGTTTCATCCAGTCCTCCGGCGTGTCCTCCAGTCCTCAAAAAAGAAAAATCACATTCAGTCACAAAAGCTAGTATAGACCATTACAACACAAAAGACTACATTTTATCCAACAGCTTGCAGTTTCCACATCCCTAAAGCTAGTTGGGGACACGAGCTCAGAGTAGAGCCGCTGCTCCTCCACATCCAGAGGGGTCAGCTGGGGCGGCTCGGGCATCTGTTCCCTTCTCATCCCTTCCGAACGTCACATAGTGTTATTCCTGTAAAACATGTGAGGTGTTACCCTAACAACAAGCCTTGGGTTACAAAAGATCTGAAACATTGTTTAAATCTTTAAAAAAAATGTTTTTTTTAATGGAAATAGATATGGTTTTAACCTTTTACAGAAAGAATTTAAGGTAAAAATTAAAGGGGCCAAACATCAATATAAACGTAAGGTTGAGGAAAAGTTTACAAGAGGTAATGCACGGATGGCCTGGCAAGGCCTAAATACTATGATGGAAGAAACCAGAAGCAGCACAATATTGCTCCTGAGGTACTGAGGGAATGTGCATCTCAGTTGAAGGATGAGTTGACACAACTTTATCAGCTGTCTCTGGACCTTAATGTTGTACCACAGTCCTGGAAGGAGAGTCCCATCATCCCGTTACCAAAAAAGGCTCATGCTGAGGAACTTGAAGACTATAGAGCAGTGGCCGTAACATCAGTGCTCTGGAAATGTATGGAGAGAGTGGTTCGTCAGCAACTCTCTCAGGCAGTGACTGGCAAACTTGACCCTTTACAATTTGCTGATGAAACGGGACGTGGAGCTGAAGATGCCGCCCTCACTCTGCTGGACAGGGCTGAAAGCATTTGTGCGTTACAATTTTATTGATGGACTTTTCTTCTGCATTCAATACTGGGAATATAAACACACTTCTGAGGAGCTACAGGTACATCAGACCTTCATCTTGAGGATTAATTGTTTTTTAAGAGACCGCCCACAACATGTGATGGTAAATGGCGAAAAGTCAGAGAATGTGCTTTTAAAATCTGGTCTCCCACAAGGATGTGTTTTTATTTATTTCTATTTATAAAAACGAGATAACCTGTAATAGTGATCACCTGATGCTTATAAGATATGCAGATGATCTGGCACTGGTGGGACGTGTGCCCACACAGGATACCCAATCACTGGACATTTTGTTGATTCTCTCGTAGCCTGAACGGAGGAGAATTCCTTGCAGCTTAATATTAACAAGACCAAAGAAATGTGTTGTGGGGCTAATAATGCAGGTATACTTTCTAATCCTTTGATACTTAATGGAGGGGAAGTTGAGCAGGTGGGGTCCTTTAAATACTTGGGTACAGAGATGGACTCCCAGTTTAAAGTCGATATGCACTCAGAAAGTGTTTTTAAGAAGGCTTATACCACGGGCTGTTTAAATACTCAATTCTGATTGGCTGGAAGGTGTGCAGTAAAACTCTTTAATGCACAGGTAGTTCCAGTCAGTTTGAAATGAATCCGCTTCTATAAACCATAGACTGTAAAAAAAAAAAAAAACATTGGTAACCATAGTAACAGTTACGCTTACAAACAGATTCATAATTTATTCAAATAAATGCAATCCGATGGCTCTACTTTATTTAAAGTGGACGGAGTAGAACTAACGAGCCGTAACTTAAGAAAATAACCGTCATTTTTACACGTGTGTTAAAAAAATTACACTGTTAACATCAGTTATAGCTTTAACTTCTTTTTAACTTGGCAAATAACCGAGGTATAAGCGGGATAATCCACGGCTAGCCATGCTTTAAATGATTTAATGCACGACCTAGAGGCAACCACCCTCCGCTTCGCGTCCTTTAATGCATGGCTAGCCGTGGATTATCCCTTACATATCAACGTCTAGGTTTATTGAGGAGTTTTAATATTGGAAAGGACATTCTGAGAGTGGTGTATAAATCACTTACCGAATCTGTGCTCACTTCCAACATTGTATCCTGGTTCAACTCTCTATCTGTCAAATGCAAAAATAGACTTTTCAGGATTATAATTATGGCTGGTAAAATTATTGGTGGTCTGGTAGATGATATAAAGTACCTTTGGTGAAAAAGGCCAAGTATAAGAAGACTTTTATTCCAACTACCAGTGATATTTTAAATAGGAAATGCGGTGTATTTTAAATTGTGTGGTTGTCTTTTGTATTGTACCGTTTGTTGAGCCTCTGTCTAACAATCTAACCTCTGTGGGATAGACAATAGGCTCTATGCACAGCTCCACTACTTCCTGAACTTCAGCCAGCTTCTTGTTTCCTGTCTGTCATTATTGGACACATTGATTCATTCAGGTGTGTTTGATTATTGTTGCTGTGACTACTGAGGTCAAGCACACCTGAATTAATCAAATTGTCCAATAATGATAGACAGGAAACAAGGAGCTGGCTGAAGTTCAGGAAGTAGCGCAGTTTTGCATAGAGCCCATAAAGCTTTTGACTTGAATAGATCACATTCAGCAACAAAAGCTAATATAGACCATTACAACATAAAAGACTACACTTTATCCAACGGCTAAAAAGACTAAAGAAGAAGAAGGCTAAAGTCATAATGTGTTGGTTTTTAATGAATGAACCTACAGCACTGAGGCCACACGGAGATCCTGCTCCAGCAGAAACCATCAGAACGTTTCCGTCCGCAGGAACAGCCGTAGCTGGAGAAAACTGCAGAGACACCTGGAACAAGGACACACACGCTGTAGGACACACACAGACACTCCTAAATTGAAAAATAGCCAAATCATACAGTACCTGGATCTGGAAACACATATTGGTGTCAAACGGCGCATTAGCAGCAACTACATTCACACAGGGAAGAAGATGTAGACCAGAATCTGCACTGCTGGAGTCATATCCACACCGACAGACAACTGGAACAACACACAAGACAACAAAATAAAGCGTCACTCACTTGGCACAAGACTCAACTAAACCAGAAACAAAGCGCTTTAGGTTAAGGTCTCAGATCAGTCATTGAACTGCCCTTACAGAAACAACTTACCGGATTTTTTCACCTTCTTGGTCAGCAATAAAAGCCGATGAGGAAGTGTGTACATTCCCATCGGAGCCTCTGGGTTTAACTTGTGAGAAAGCTCCAACATCAGCTCCTTATCTTTGTCCTATTAAAACAAATCTGCAAAGAAAGAAAAGTGCAAAAAGCTGCATTGGCTCCATTCAAAGTCTTACACCCGAAGCGAACTCACCTTCACCACGAGCAGACTGGACTGCAAGACAGACAGGAATAAGAAACATTCAAAAGCAGTCATTCAAGTTGAAATTTCTGCATCTTAAAAGAACCTGCATTTAATTTGCTTTTCATTTAAAATGGTGAAACATCTGCTCTTACCGTTTGATCAAAAGGCACAAATTTTGGGATCCATGGAGGAGACAACTCTGAAATTAACTGCAAAGACACCAACAAACTCACATATATTGCATAATGCATTTGAAGATGATAGCTTGAACCAAGGGTCATTCACAGCTCACCTGTTTGTCCTGGATTGTAAACAGGTTTGTCTGTTTGGATGAAGGTCAAAGGTCACGTCTGAACATGATTTTGCTCTCTCCAGTCGCTCTGAAGACCTTCCCTTGAACAAAGAGGAAGATGGCCAGGAGACACTTTGGATTTCCACCCCACACTCAATCACAGTGGAAAAAAAAATAAAAATATATTAACCACACTACGGGGAAATACACAAAATCAAATTATAACCACTGCCAACCAATATAAAAAGTGATCCAATAAAAAAAGAAACACACAAACTACTCACATGCAAAAGATTTTACACTTGTAAAACAAAGGTACATATTCATAAACTAAAGCAACAAACACTTTTACTCAGAAACAAAATTAACTCAGTTTAGACAGAACTCAAAACAATAAAAAATAAAGTTACGTCTACAAGAGCTATTCAATTGAGACTCACCCAGGCAAAGCAGCAGTGCAGTCACACTAGCAGGTTTAAATATATCACAGGAACCCTTGGACATTATCACACCAGTCAAAGATTTAAAAAAAACATTTACTTAGAATTAAAAACAAACTAAATTAACTTAAAATCATACATACCACAGGAGGTTTGCAGCACTGCACATCGTCACTCGCCTTATGAGAATTCAGCCACTTACGAGACAACACACTGAAAAAAATGCAAGCAATTCAGTCCCACATTAACCAAGAAAACTCTTTAAAACACAAAAACTTACCTGGCAGATAGTGCAAGAGCCAGAGCACACCAGAGAGAAAACCAGAGGACGTATCAAACTCTCCTGCAAGCCACAAACATGCTAATGCAAACATATCAAACAAGTTTGAGATTCAAACCCAAAGCGACTACACTTACCATTACTCACCTGGAGTTTACAATGGGCAGGACCCACTGTGACACATACCTGTCCAACAAACCAATCGCATTGTTTATACTTTTCAAACTGGGCACTGATAGGCTCACATAGGTGGCATGTTACAATTGAACCAATTACAATTGACTCCAAAGAGTCTCAAAGTGATGACGTCACTCTGCAGGACTCAACCTCGACCTCCCTCCCCGATCTCAATAGGCGCTCTAGCGACAGACGCCACAGACTGCGGTGTTTAGCCTCCTTGTTAGCGCGCTAGACTCTCATGCCGGAGACCCGAGTTCGAGGCCCGCTCGGAGCAGGACGAGTAGGTCTCGGGTGATAGGAGTTACAAAAGCAATGCTTTTTCCCCATAGACTTTTGGAAAATCGCAAAAAATAAGATCTGTGTTCAACAAAGAGTTGTGACCCTTACACGTTTTGTCTAGCAAGATAATCTTTACAAGTTAATCCAAAATTTATACATTTTGAAGCCTATATAAAGAGTTTTAAAAAACACAATCGGACACAATAAAGTTAAAAAAAAAAACAGAGGCATGTTATAACTGTGTGTTCTATGTCATAGACCAAAACGTGAACATATTTAGAGGCTTTGTTCGCCACAGACCTTATTTCAGGCGATTTAGCAAAAACCCATTCAAAAGGGAACCGCAATGCTGAAAGGCTAACACACTTCCGTGTTTTGAACTGCGCGTGCGCGTGCTGCTCATTCATTCCTGACAGAGTGAGCGCCGCTCTCGTTCACGTTCATTGTATGAAAAGTGATTCGTTCAGTTCAGTGTTCGGCGAAAATATGAACGAGTTCAGTGAACGCGTTCATGCACAACACTGCTTGTGGTTGTGTTGATAAGGCTTTACCGCTCTGTATTTACTCTGTAGAGCTGAACAGCGGCCATAGACTGTGACGGCGGCGTAGGGATCGATCATTGTCGCCGTAACGTTACTTGCGTCCACCACACCCGGCGAGTTTGGCGAGTTTCAACATTTGCTCCTCCGGGATCTGCGTAACTAACGGGCGGCCGCTTCCAACGGGTCTTCCGGCTGTCCCGCGCCCAGTTTGATGGCCTGTTCCCCCGCGTCGGTCATCCACCTTATCTGTCATTTATATTTGAAGAGTTCAAAGTGCCATTTGAAATTTTCTTCTAGAATGATCATTTTTATTAAGCTTGTATATTTAAATTCAGTTATTTCACTTAAATTGCAATGAAGATTGCCTATTAATTGTCATTCAAGTGATATTACTGAACTTGAATATTTAAGCTTGATAAAAATGATCATTTTAGAAGAAAATTTCAAATGGCACTTAGAGGCTTTTGCATCTGAACTCTTCATTTGTTTTGATGATAAATGGGGCCAGCCTCCAAAAGTGATTAACCTGTCCTGAGTTTTTTAAATCTCACACAATAACGATGTCTTTATAGCCTACATTAGAATAATAATGTTTTATAAATCTAGAGGGGTAGGCTAGTTAGCCTATCTTATAGCCTACATGATGTGATCATCACAAAGAGGGGTTTTTTTATTACACTATTAAAGATAATGCTTTACTTTCGACCTTTTTTGGCATAGTTTAGCGTATGAAATAGTAGCCTATTTCACATGCCTTTGATTTTACTTTATTCACACGGTCATTTCCGGATAGTAGCCTATTCATTCATTAAAAATAAACAAGTTCCGTCTTTTAAACTTCTCCTCAACGTGCATGCAGTGCAAATAAAGTAGTTGCATCAATGAAATGATATTAAAGTTAGTCCACGGCTACACGCCCCCATGCTAATGGTACCGCCCACGGCGCAAATTACAAGATGAAAATTAAAAAATCATTTACATTTCATTTATTCAAATGTTTGTTTCTGAAGTCACAATTTAGCACAAGTAAAATTGAAAAACGGGAGAAAAAAGTAACTATCCACTGATAATGTCTAACTGGAAAAACAAGAAAAATGAATGTCTGGTTTCCATTTTTCATTTGCATTTTATGGTCTGAAAATTGAATTGTGAAGCGTTACACGGACCATATTATGATCAGGAATTGCATACAGAAAAGAAAAACAGGGTAAAAAAGAGGGTTTACTTTTCACATCATATTCTTCCTTTGTAGAAAAAAGGGTTTTTTTTTTTTTGCATTTTTCTTATCATCATTAATACACAGAACTTAGGTTTCACTTTCAGATATTTAGATATCAAATTTAACAGCAACCGAGATGTTCAGTGAGTTTTATTTATATAAACAAAGACACTAATCAGTCCCATGATTCCATAATCAACAACACCAAAGCAACACTTAAAGTTCACATGAAATTTAAATTTAATTTTGTTCTTAGTATGAATATGTAGTCTTACTGTTATCTATAATCTCATGTGCTCCAAAACAATGACAAAATTCACGTTTTGAAAATATAAGTGCAAAATTTACACTCACTTCCACAAATGGATCAATGATTTTGATGACATCACTGCACCTAAGCTTCTCATCAGATTTTCAGTCCAATCAAATGCTCTCTAGAATCTGAAGCTCCGCCCCTACACGATAAATAGATGCTGAAACCAGTCTTTTGTTCACACAGAATATAACAGTGAATATCACAAGATTTCCCTTCACCCTGATTGATAAATACATCAACCAAAATAAATCAAAAATCTTCACTTCACTTGCTCTCTAGATTTCCAGAAGGCCTTTGATTCGATTTGGCCTTCTTTCTAAACTTCTAGAATCAGGTCTCGGGGGCAAAACATTACATTATAAAGACAATGTACTCAAACAATCAATGTGCTTTTAAAACTGGAAAACCCTGAGTTCGTCAATTCACACACTGAATACACACACTCGGGCGGGGTGTGTGTGAGACTGCCCACTATCACCGACTCTCTCCATCGATGAACTGGCCAAACTCCTGGAAGAATCAACAGCTCCTGAAAAGAAAGAGACACAATTTCACCCTTGAATGACTAACATTGATCATGTCACGAGTTACACACACCTCGGGCCGAACATAATTGCCACTGGAAACCTAAATTTGTCCTGAATGAACTGAAAGAGAAAGCAAGAAGGGTCTTCTATGCCATCCAAAAATCTATCCAAATAGCAGTACCAATCAAAATCTGGCACTAAATATAATTTAGAGCCATTTGCATTAAATGGCAGTGAAGTTTGGGGTCCTCTCCTAAATCACCAATTTGACAAATGGGACAAAAATCCGATTAAAATCCCAACCGAGTTCTGTGAGAAAAACACAATTTCAAAATATATTAGGTGAAAAAAGAGATTATATCCCACTAGCAGCCGGATACACAAGGAGAGAGAATCGACGACTGTTCTATTGTATTTTATTTATTTTACAATGTTAATTTAATTTGTAGCTACATTTAGATGTTATGTTATTTACTATAATTATTCTATGTAATCCAAGCTTTGGAAATATTGTATGATGTACAGTCATCATGCCAATAGAAAAATTCTGAATTGACTTGAATTGAATGGCACATGCACTACATAGGGGACAGGGAACGACTCAGATCATGTAAATATGCTTTCCGTTGGAGAGAATGGAGTCTGGTTTTACGCTAGTGTCACACGAATCGCCACAGTGGGCCTTTAAGCTTCGACATGATACACACACACACACACACACACACAGAGAGAGAGAGAGACTTATGTGACACCCAGTATTGTAAAGCTCAGATTTGTTTTGTGCATTTTCCCAAAATTAATGATGTCATTGTGTTTCTGTGAATTCATGAAAAGAAAGCTCTATTTTTATACGTCCCACAAAACAATAGTGTTCTCAGGATTCCTCAAAACAACCCTAAAATACTGGCACAGAAAACATAAACCAGCCGTTGAGTTGAACACATGTTTACAGTGATAAACCACAGGAATTGTGTTATTATCTGATGGGCCAGACACACACAAGTGTGCACTTACACACTTCAAGCCTTTATAGGGTGCCAACTACAGTATACAACTAGCCTACACACTCTCAGAAAAAAGGTACAAAAGCTGTCACTGGGGCTGTACCTTTTTAAAAGGTACACTTTTGTACCCAAAGGCTGCATATTGGTACCTTAGTGGTACATATTAGCACCTAAAATGTACATATTAGGACCTAAAATATACATATTAGGACCTAAATGAGACATATTAGCTCCTGAAATGTACATATTAACACTAAAAATGTATATATTAGCACCTAAAAAGGACAAAAGTTTACCTTTTTAAAAGGTACAGCCCCAGTGACCGCTTTTGTACCTTTTTTCTGAAACAATGACATGTAATATCAGTCATGTAATATCAGTCGATCAGTCAAGTAATATCACTATCAGTCATATTATCACAGACAATCAGTCAGTCAATCGGTACAATCAAACATGTAACAGTTGATCCATACTATAAATTACAGTTGATCAGTCATTTAATATTAGTCAATCTGTACTATCTGCAGTATCAGTTTAAGGCAGAATCAGACCGAGAAAGCCGCGATGAAGCGAGTAAAACAGAACCACACCACACACGGCTCTTACTAAACGCTTCTGAATGATAATTTGCCATATTTTTTTTACCATATACACGTTTGTTTTACACAATAGCATCTGACTGGCAACAATAGCAACTGACTGGCTACTAATGTTATACTCAAACAGCGTTGGCAATTTTACGTTCTTGATCAAATCGAAAATAACGTCATAAAGCATATATACATGAAAAATATGTTTAAAACATTAGTACTTATACAAAATTCAGGTCCATAATGTTTGTACCCGTTTGTCGTAGACACAAAATACTAGCATAACTAGTAGCATATAGTGGCTATAAAAGCCAGCACTGGCATTTTGAAAAATAAATAAATAAATACAACACAGGCTAACGTTACGTCTGGAATTATACATGCAAATACATTTAAAACGAAGTCTCAGCCTACTTACAGGTTGTGGTCCAACAACTGCTGCCTCTGGTTTTAAAGTTGGATCTGCTTCATTGTTTATTAATAGTTTCTTGCTGCATTGATCTCGTGGAGATTCTAGAAGCTGTTTTCCGTAAAATGCGCAGCACAGAGAGCTAGATTACGATCGTCACTTTCAGGAATATAATCAAACATAAATTGTATCCATTGTTGATGAAGTATAGCATCCGTGGGAAGCTTGAAACACAGAAGACCTGACAGCTGCGTGAACACAACTCACTCGACGAGCCGCAGAAATATGATCATGCCCTTTCCTGCATATTCCGAAGGGAGTGGTTGATGCAAATGTGCGGGTTAGTGACGTACCATAACCCGTTGTAGTCCCAATCGAGTCGTTTTTGTAGGCGTTTACACTTCCTGGTTTTTAAAAGACGATATCTCTGCTTACATTGAACTTTCAGCGCTGCAACTCTGCAGATACTGTTAATGCACCATCAGCAACATTACACACTATTGAAAATCAAAAAGTGAAATCGCAATCAACCCCAAATTTTGCAACTTCTTCCTCCTCCTCACCCGTTCTCTCTCTAACATCTGATCAGTTCTTGTTTTATGAGATCTCACAGACACCAGAATGAGAGATGAGACCAGAAACTGTCTGGTTACTGATATTCTTCTAAATATCAGAAAGTCGGCTGAATGGATTCGAAAACGGTAAAACTCACCTGTTTAACTCTGGGGGAGTGGTCAAATAGGCTTTATGCACAACTTACTTCCGCATTCTCTGTAAAACGGGTCTCATCGCTTCCGGTCCAGATCTTTTGCATGTGCTTCATGAAATTTTTTGCGGTTTTAATCAAGATAACTTAAAAGGAGCGATCAAAGATTAGCATAACCAATATCCCTCACATGTGCAGATTGATATTTAAACGTTTTATTTTTTTTATTCTTCACAGTAACGTTTAGATATTTAAATGGCATAAAACGCCAATAACAAAGTGAAATAGGTAGGTTAGCTGATTACCTTACAAATCCATAGATATCGTAGTCAGTACTTACGGCCGTTAACACTTTCTCTGACAAGCGGATGCGATGAGACCCGTTTTCCGGTTTGGTCACGTGACGCTCGACATAAAGCCTATTAGCCTATTTCCAAAAAAAGTGGAGTATCCCTTTAAGACCATTCATATTCAGTTTCACCTGTAAACACACAGAAACACACGAAAGCCTGAATAATTATTTAAAACAGTTTAATGAATCATCATTTCAGTATTTAAGCTAGTTTACAACAGGAAATATATTTATTAATCCATTTATTTCACATTATACAGAACGGCTGTCGCTTCGCAAATTTAAATGCATCTAAGAGTGTCTGAAAATGAGTCTGAAATGAGAAAACGAACTCAAACGTCATAATCACACAAACTCAAGAAGAAAAGACTTTGGTTAAATGTTGCAGACCGAGCACAGTGCATCATGGGTTGCTGTAGCATACAGCATGATGTTTGTATGGGCAGAGAGGTGGATTGTGGGAAGTTTTGGCTCAGAGAAGTGCAGTGTTATGTGTTTAAAGCCCCATTGGTTCAGATCATCTGGATCTGTATGTACAGCTGTAGAATAATAACAATAAAAGAAATAGTAATACTCATCAACACACACACACACACACACACTCACACAAACTCACACACACACACACCCACTCACTTACTTACTTACACACAAACTCACTCACGCACTCACACACACACACACACACACACACTCACACAAACTCACACACACACACACACCCACTCACTTACTTACTTACACACAAACTCACTCACGCACTCACTCACACACACACACACACACATTTCTCTCCCTGTGCAATTTATAAAGTGTGTATTATATGTAAAGAATAGCCCTATAGAAACATTTCACAATGAGAGGTGTGTGTGTGTGTGGGTGTGTATGTGTTAGTAAAGTGCTCAGTGCTCATGTCTATATTGCCTCAGACACTGTTACACTCACTGAGCTCACAATCACTATGGAAACCACCTAACACCTTCATCATCATCATCATTAGAAGTATCTCTCTCACACACACACACACACGTTAAGGCTAGTTCACACGTGTTTTTGTCTGTTGCTGTTACAGCAGTCCAACCCGGCGATGAACTGTTGCCATGGTGATGAGGTAAGCGTCCCCGCCCACTCCAGACTGAAATATTATCTGACGCATATTTACATGTAGATTATGGATGAGATGATGGTGTGAATCTGCAGATCGTCTGGTGACAGTGTTTACAGTCTCTCTCTCGCCGGGATCCAGATGTACGGGCCGGACTGTTCCTCCATCACAGACTTCACACGGTGGTAGATCTCCTCGAAGCTCTCGCCCTCCACTATCGCTACAAAACACAACAACACAATCATTACAATCATCTCCTCGAAGCTCCCGCCCTCCACTATCGCTGCACAACAGTGATGAGGATGATGACCATGAAGGCTCACCTGAGAATAGGGTTGGGTTTTATCCGATACCAGTACCTACTCTGTATTTTTTAAACGGTACTTAAGAAAACGAAACCGCAAACACTTTGTCAAAAAATAATAATACCCCTTTATTTACAGGGCCTAACTGGACACAATATTAACTTACAATATAAATAGAAGTCACATATGGTAATAATAAATAAACCAATATAAAATAAAAGTTCATATTTACATAATATCAAATAAAAAAAATATTTGTAGCAGGGTTCAGGGAAGAAGGAGGCAGGAACCAGATGACAATAAAGAAATAAAACTTTATTTAAACAAAATAAACAAATTACCTGGCAGCAGCCCCTCACGGACGACTGCTGGCTTACCAAATCAAATATAAAACACCAATAAAAGCAGGCCTGTTCCTCTCTCGCTCATCCACTCCTCCGTGAGAGATGCGAGACCGGTGTGCTTCGCAGGTGCTGCTCATTAGCAATCGCACCACCGGCCTCGCGACTTTCTCTCACATCCCTCGGCCGTCCTGCTCACCACATAATTATATTAAACAATGGAATTATACAGGAGATTAATAGAGATTACTACCAGGGTAATATAATTTCGACATGGCTACAGGTTTCCATGTTTTGTCTGCTTTAACTAGTCATGTAGCCTAAGTTATCTTAAGCTCTCTTAGCCAGTTTGATATTTCGTTTCCACTGCGTCTTATACGCAGCTTTGAGTAAACATATGAAAGAGAACGTCTCTGTGTAACCCGTGTTCTCTGAATAGGGAACGAGACGCTGCCAAATACCTCCTGTTTCGGCAGAGAACTCTGAGGAGCAGATGATGCGCGCGCTAATATAATATGACGACGTGAGCGTCAAGGCGGCGCGAATGGTGATTCTTCTATATCCATAGACAATCGTTATTCTGACGCGTAATTTACACCTGAAATGCAGCCAGACATTTCACGTGTGTTTAATCTCCTCGCTATCAGCAGACGTTCGGGGAGTCTCCCGCATAATTGATAACGGCTCCCGGATGATCGCAAATTAGTTCAAATCTCCCGGGATCTTGAGCGACAGATCAGGCGGTGCTTCAATAAACCGTATAGTGCGCGCACGTCAGAGAGGGAGACAGCGAGAGACTGCGAGTGTGCGCCTCATGCCACAGATTCAGGCATCGAAATGTTCATTCTAATTCGGTCTGGTTACTACCGTTTACGTCAGAACCGGTTCGGTAGCCAACCCTACCTGAGAAGCACTCGATGAAGTCCTGCTCCAGTTTGACGGCTCGGTCCAGAGCTCTCCGGGCCTGTTCCTCCGTCACCCGCTTGCTGATGTCTCTGAAACCAACACCCTCTGCTTTAGTTCATCACTTTAATAACTGGAAAACAAACTACATAATAACATTCATGTGTACAGTATTCATGAATAACTCTGCATCAGTTTTAGTGACATCATAACGGTTCCATCGGGTTACACACACATCCAGTTTGTAACGAGTGTGAGCAGTGCAGAGACACTCCGCCCACACGCTCGTCTGATTGGCCATGCAGCTGAGAGACTCCGCCCACACTCTCGTCTGATTGGCCACGCTTCTGAGAGGTTCATTATGTACACACTAATGAGTTACTTCATCAAATTTGGAACAACAGTGATTGAGGAAACTATTACATTATCATATGAATATTTTTATGATCATTAGCCGCGTTTCCACGGTCGAGCCGTGCTAGCGTGTGCCAGGGCGTTTCCACTGTCACTTCCAGGGCTTGATCGGGGCTTGCTCAGAGCCTTGGGCCAAAGCGGGCCAGCTCGTGCTAGAGGCGTGCTCAAGGTAAAAGGCGGAGTTTATCGGTGTCATGGAACGTTATGATCTGAAGCACGATGCACATTTCACTTTTATATATCGCGCAAAAAAAAAATCGCTAGTTGAATTGGAGAGCCACGGCCGGTGAGTTGATATACACACTATCTTCATAACTTAAAAAATACATTAATTCATAATACCTGCTGAAATGTGTTGATTTATATGACGTTTGATCCAGAAAGGCGTGTTAGGGGTTTAGGGCAGCGCTGTGGGGCTACTGGCCCGGCAGTGGAAACGTGGCTATTGAATCTCTCTCTTTCCCTCACACACACACACACACACACAGACTCACAGTATGTTCTGCAGGGACGAGGGTCGTATAAAGATGGCGATGGGGTGAAGTTGTGCAGCCTGTAATCTCCTCACTGCATTCGCTGAAACATCCAAGATACAGTGTTTCCCCTGCTGAAAACACACACACACACACTTTACCCATAAGTGTCCCCTCCTCCACCTGTCTGACGCTGTGGACACTGGTGCCGTACAGGTGATGTGTGTGTGTGTGTGTGTGTCTCACCTGCTCTGCCACCTGTCTGACGCTCTGGACACTGGTCCCGTACAGGTGGCTGTTGTACTGGCCGGCCTCGATGAACCGATGACTCTGAATGTCTTTCTCCATCTGTTCCCGCGACGACACAAAGTGGTAATCGCGCCCATCCACCTCGTACTCGCGCTTCGGCCGCGTCGTGTCTGTCACACACACATGGAGTGTCACTAACCAATCTTTTACTAGAGTCTTTAGCATCATATTATGTGGATCAGGGTATATAAACGCCACCCAATAGATATTTGTGGCGATATTTGCCGCCCATTTTTAATTTGTGGCCAAAATAAATATATTTGTGTATGCATGTCATGTGCAGTAATTGCTTGTTTCTGCATAAATTTTTGTGTACATATGTTGGTAAATGGTAAATGGACTGCATTTATGTAGCGCTTTCACAGACCCAATGGCCACCAGAGCGCTTCACATATTGACCCACATTCACCCATTCACACACTCGTTCACACACTCGTTCACACACTCGTTCACACACTCGTTCACACACTCGTTCACACACTCGTTCACACACTCGTTCACACACTCATTCACACACTCGTTCACACACTCGTTCACACACTCGTTCACACACTCGTTCACACACTCGTTCACACACTCGTTCACACACTCGTTCACACACTCGTTCACACACTCGTTCACACACTCGTTCACACACTCGTTCACACACTCGTTCACACACTCGTTCACACACTCATTCACACACTCGTTCACACACTCATTCACACACTCGTTCACACACTCATTCACACACTCGTTCACACACTCGTTCACACACTCATTCACACACTCGTTCACACACTCATTCACACACTCGTTCACACACTCGTTCACACACTCGTTCACACACTCGTTCACACACTCGTTCACACACTCATTCACACACTCGTTCACACACTCATTCACACACTCGTTCACACACTCGTTCACACACTCGTTCACACACTCATTCACACACTCATTCATACACTCATTCATACACTCATTCACACACTCGTTCATACACTCGTTCATACACTCGTTCACACACTCGTTCACACACTCATTCACACACTCATTCATACACTCGTTCATACACTCATTCACACACTCGTTCATACACTCGTTCATACACTCGTTCACACACTCGTTCACACACTCGTTCACACACTCGTTCACACACTCGTTCATACACTCGTTCATTCACCCGTTCATACACTCATTCATACACTCATTCATACACTCGTTCACACACTCGTTCACACACTCGTTCATACACTCGTTCATACACTCGTTCATTCACCCATTCATACACTCATTCATACACTCGTTCACACACTCGTTCACACACTCATTCACACACCGACGGCATATAGACTTGCTAAGCCCCTGATCTGGATCATGCGTGTACTATTCTGAAAGATGTCTGAAACTGTGTATTACTAACACGGTATTTAACTGAATTGAATTTGGTTCATAAATGATTAACTTTTCAATATTGACACTATTACAGAACTGAATTGATTCAAATTAAAGAATTAAATTTGTGTTACATTTGATGAACTGCAAAATCGATGCTGTTATTTAACAGAACTAAATTGGGATGTCTTACGTGGGACACAGGAGCCAAACTTGTCTGGGAACTCGGAGAGGAGATCGTCATTGACGCGATCCTTGCTCGGCCCGAGGATGATGACTGGGCGGGCGTAGTGCACTGCAGGACAGGAAATGACATCACATTGTCATTCACCATATGACTGGTAACATTTCATTAATTCTACAATTACAGCACAGGACTTCCTGCACTTTCCCACCAAAATAAAAGCTCTATGGTTTAACATTAGCAACGAAAGCATTGCTTTTCATGCACTGGTCAATTTTGAGATTTTGCATCCATAACTGCAGACTAGTGGACAGAAAACCTCCAAAATACTCATTTAAGTGTTAATTTGATCGCAGCTTATCTATTTGTGCATATAGATTTCAATTACAACCTATATCTCTTTAAAGGCTGTGAGCTTGAGTCGGTCAATCACCATTTCAGTGTTTATTGTAACTGCAATACAAGTACAATATTAGTCTTCAGCACGCCTGCCTCCCAATGCCAGAGACCTCGGTTCCAATCCTGCTGGCTACACATGCAGTAGTAGACCCGAAGACTCACCTTCAGTCTGAATAACCGTCTCATAGCTCACGATGTAATCGCTACGTCCTGAAACACACACACACAGGCAGGATGTAAGAGTCACATGAGCCACTATGAGCCACAGCTGAGAGTCAAACACTCACTCACCGCTGACGGCGTCTCTGCTGCGAGTCTTCATACGGGACCATTCCTTTCTCTCCACCCTACAGGAACACAAACACTGATCAGTTGCTGTGTGTGATGTTCAGAGTTAGTGTAAGTCCTTTTCTAAAATAAGGCACACTATGCAGGAATTCCACCCCTAGAGTCGCTAATGTCGTAAATACCACTCACGCAGAGCGTCTCTGTCATATATAAATTGTGTTTTTGAACTCAAGCTGAGCGCTCGTGTCCGCTGCTATCAATGTCATGGATACATCGTGTCTCTTGTGGCGGCACACGAGCAGTCTTCACTCGGACGCGCTCTTCAGTCTATTGCAGTTGCGGATCTCTATTCATTCCGGTGATACCACAAAATAAAATGCACAAGAACGTGTCCCTTCTTGATATAGACTGTAACTACTGACGAACGTATTCAGTTTTGATGAGGGACAAAAAAAAACTTAGAACCTGTAACCTCTGACACGCTTGGCTAAAGATCTACCACTAGACCATTAAAAACTCGAACAAAACTTGCGGTTTGATGGATTTATTTACAGGTTGGGCAGAGAGGCTCATTCTCTATACCCTAGTCTCTTCCGACCGCATATTCATTGCTTGTTCCATCGTCGAGTATCACGTCTGAAATGCGCGCTGAAGTGTCTTCGTGTGTGACATCGTTGCCGTAAAGCATGTTGTGCTTCTCGTGAGATTTGTCGGGGTGCTCCTCTCAAACTTGCACTGCTCTTTTTCCCAGCGGCGTCCCCCCAAGCTTTACTACCAGGATGATTCGCCCTACTATGAGTTTGTTTACCACCGAAATGACTTTGAAGCTGTTATATTAAGGTACAATTCTGGCATTGTGTGCCTTTAAGAATATATTAAACCAAAAACTTTCATATTTTTAGAAAGGATGTGAATTAAAACAACCACAGCAGGGAGCAAGTTGACAAATTCTGTGCCTCCAGCACCAGAGAGCACACTTGGCTGAACAACAGGAAAACAGCACATACCAACCAAATATTAAAACTATACACTGCACTGGCTCCCAATCTGTTACCGAATTGATTTTAAAGTGCTGATGCTGGTTTTTAAATCCTTGAATGGATTGGCTCCTGTATATATGTCTGATCTTCTGTCCAGCCACAACTCGGGAAGGTCTCTTAGGTCATCCAACCAGAGACTATTAACTGTTCCGCGGTCCAGATTAAAAACTAGAGGAGATCTAGAGCTTTTGCCGTGGCTGCACCAAATCTTTGGAACAACCTCCCTGTCTCTATTAGATCTGCCTCTTCACTACATGAGTTTAAAGCTAAACTCAAAACATATTTTTTTCCTTGGCTTATAACTGTAGTTGATGTGTGCTGTGTTTGATCTGTTCAGTGTTCTGTTTGTAATTTATGTTGTACGTGGTGCGGAATCCTGATGACGTTCGGTGTACAGCACCTTGGTCAACGATTGTTGTTTTTAGTGGTGCTATATAAATAAAGCTGAGTTGAGTTGAGTTTAGTATACTAGAGGCACATTCTTCTATTCTGAAACAAATTCTAATTTCCCGAATTATCCATTAGTTTTTCGACAGGGAACACATGGAACGAATCACCACTACACATTGTGATTGACAGCCGTCAAAACCTATGACCGTCATGTTTATGGATGTGTGATAAGGGAAAAACATCCAGTATGCGATGGCAGTCCTGTGGGCCAAAATGCCTTGTTGATGCGAGAGGTCAGAGGAGAATGGGCCGACTGATTCAAGCTGATAGAAGAGCGACTTTGACTGAAATAACCACAACAGCAGAAGACCCCACCGGGTACCACTCATCTCCACAACAAATAGGAAAAAGAGGCGACGATTTGCAAGAGTTTACCAAAATTGGACAGTTGAAGACTGGAAAAATGTCGCCTGGTCTGATGAGTCTCGATTTCTGTTGAGACATTCTGATGGTAGAGTCAGATGTTGGCGTAAACAGAATGAGAACATGGATCCATCATGCCTTGTTCCCACTGTTGGGCTGCTGGTGGTGGTGTAATGGTGTACAGGGGGATGTTTTCTTGGCACACTTTACCCCCTTAGTGCCAATTGGGCATTGTTTAAATGCCACGGCCTACCTGAGCATTGTTTCTGACCATGTCCATCCCTTTATGGCCAACATGTCCCCATCCTCTGACGGCTACTTCCAGCAGAATAATGCACCACGTCACAAAGCTGGAATCATTTCAAACTGGTTTCTTGAACATGTCAGTGAGTTGACTGTACTAAAATGGCCGCCACAGTCACCACATCTCAACCCAATAGAGCATCTTTGGGATGTGGTGGAACGGGAGCTTTGTGCCTTGGATGTGCATCCCACAAATCTCCATCAACTGAAGATGCTATCCTATCAATATGGGCCAACAATTCTAAAGAATGCTTTAGGGGTTAGGGTGAAGGTCAACATCTTGTTAAATCAATGCCACATAGACTTAAGGCAGTTCTGAAGGTGAAAGCGGGTCAAACACAGTATTGGCATGGTGTTCCTTATAATCCTTTAGGTGACTGTATATTCACTGCATCTGCTATGTTTTTTCACTGACACACACACAAACAAACACACACCTCCTCTTGCTGGGTATGTAGCCAGTCTCCTCCAGTTCTCCATGTGGAGACAGTTTTCCGGCCTGCCACCATTCCTCATCACTGCAGTCAAACACCTCCAGAATGTCCCCAAACCTGAAGCTCACAGCCTGCGACAGGAACCCACAGTCTGCCGTTTTATCGTAGTCAAACAGAGCCCTGAAGACAGACAGACAGACAGACAGTCAGTCAGACAGACAGACAGACAGACAGACAGACAGACAGACAGTCAAGACAGACAGATGGTCAGACAGACAGAAAGACGGTCAGAGAGACAGACAAACAGTCAAGACAGACAGACGGATGGTCAGTCAGAGACAGACAGATGGTCAGACAGACAGACAGATGGTCAGACAGACAGATGGTCAGACAGACAGACGGTCAGTCAGTCAGACAGACAGAAAGACGGTCAGAGAGACAGACAAACAGTCAAGACAGACAGACGGATGGTCAGTCAGAGACAGACAGATGGTCAGACAGACAGACGGTCAGACAGACAGACGTCAGACAGACAGATTTATTTTCTAAAAACAAATAAATAATCAAAATGAAGTGAGGTTATTCTTAAAACAAGAACAAATATCTGCTAGTGGAGTCTGCAAACTAATAATACTTTACCTTTAAATTAAGATTATGAGCAAACTCAAAGCAAAAAATTTTGTTTTGAGTCTGTGTGTGTGTTTCTGTCTTCAGTACCTGATGAAGAAGCTTCTCTTTCCACTCCGTAATGACGCCGCTGCAGAAACTAAACTGCTGTTCATCAGCTGCTCACGCAGGTCATGGATCTTCGCTTCGAACCGGCCGTACTCTAAACACACACACACACACACACACACACGTGTCAGGCTCGCTGGGCTCTGATTCGTCAGTGCAGTATTAGCTATTTTAGCATTAGCATGTGTTGTGCGTCTCACCCTCGGGCCTGTACTGCGTGATGATGGTGACCGTCTGTCCTGCGTTCTTCAGTGCAGCGGCCGCCTGTTCATGAGTCGCATGACGCAGATCCACACCGTTCACCTACAGCAACAGTAACACCGAGTGAGTGACAGTCGTACAGCGCGTCCCAGTGGACGTGTGTGTGGATCGGACGTACACTCAGGATCTGATCTCCTTTCTTCAGCTCTCCGCTCAGATCAGCTGCTCCTCCCGCTAAGATGAAGGAGATGAAGATCCCTTCGCCATCCTCACCGCCCACGATATTAAAGCCCAGCCCGGTGGAGCCCCTGAGAATGACCACACGCCGCGGCTCCCTGATGGACATGAGCACGAGCTTACAGTACACCACATGAGCCGTCGGCAACATCTGTTATGACATCTGCTACAAACATTACAATGCTCATGATAACTTCCGTGAACTCTACAATAAGTAAATCCACTTCACCAGCTGCTAACTCTTCAATGCCATAGAAATATTCTGAGCTATACCATAAAATGGAAATTCAAACTCAAAATTCTAAAGATGGCTGCACACGTCTAGAACTATAGCAGCATTAGAAAGTGTCTATGATATGTGCTAATTTGCATATCTGCACAAACATGCGTGTAGTCACCTGGGAATGTCCTCGTCTCCCAGCAAGAGGCCTTTAGGGATGGGCGAGTAATGGCGTGGAGACGAGGGACTGAGGACTTGTGGGTAATCAGACATGTCCATATGAGGAGCATAGGCTGCAGAAACACACAAATATCAGAGTGTGTGTGTGCGTGTGTGTGTGTTTGACTATGTATATGTATTAGGGCTGTAACGGTACATGTATTCGTATTGAACTGTTTCGGTTCGAGGCTTCCGGTTCGGTACGCATACAAACCGAACGATTGCTTGGACCATTTTTCCTGCTGGCAAAATTCGTGCTGATGCGGCTAACACATCGTTGCGCAACATCAAATGGCAAATGTAATGAAAGCAGAACGAAACTGCGCTACTCAATATGTGCTTCACGGATCATTTATCAGTTCGGACCAGCAACATCTGTGCAGCGCGAGCCGATCTCCATCAAGCAACACTGTCACCACACCGCGCTAAGAGATCCACTGATAACTAGTGAGATGCATTCACATTTCTCCGTTATTAACCGTAGATCTCTATTAGATCAAACAGCGCTGTCATGGAAACCAGGAGAAACATTGTGCCGTGAATAAACTAGTAATACTTTACGTCCACAGACCAGCAACATTCACCATGGATTTAATATAGTAACACTAACTGGAACCAGTTTGGCTGGAATGGTGAAATGCTTTCAAGTACTTTTCAAGTACACACATCTTTTTCCAGCCCTTCAAAATTCAAATATTTCATAAATAAATGTTATTTTTAATGTGATGACCAAAACATTATTTGTTCATTCTACAAAGATGACCCCCATTTATAAACCTGAAAGTTTCAAGATCTAGGAAAACTCACATTTATTTAAAAATATGTTGTCTTTAAACAAATAGGAGATTTCTCTGGCATTTCTTTCTTTTTGCTGCATCGAAAACGTACCTGTCACGGTGTGGTGCAGGCAGAAGGACAGGCTGAGTCCAGATTCAATTAATATAACTTTTACTCACAGAAGAACAGG
The DNA here is from genome assembly GCA_038021265.1 of Cyprinella venusta. NCBI lineage: Eukaryota > Metazoa > Chordata > Actinopteri > Cypriniformes > Leuciscidae > Cyprinella > Cyprinella venusta. The sequence goes on along the minus strand of CM075883.1, from coordinate 29,174,031 downwards.
CAAGGGTACAGAAGAACGGGAGCAAACACAGGGTAACATCCACATTGACCGACAAAGACTGACTGAATGAGGGAGAACTAAATACACAGATGAATCAAACATAATGAGGTGGAAAACAGGTGAAACAGATGAACAGGACGCTGAATGGTAGGATGATGAGGGAGTGAGATCAGGTGTGCAGACGCGAGGATCATGGGAAGTGGAGTGCTGTGGACGCAGACAGGACGGTGCAGACGCAGACTGTGACAGTACCGAACCGTGATTTTTGTGTACCGTTACACCCCTAGTATGTATGTACTCACAGCTGGTGATGTCAGGAGGGTTGTAGGTGTCTTGATGATGATGATGATGATGATGAAGGGTTTTGGCAATTCTCAGATACACAACCTCCCCTGTGTTTTTCAGCGCCGCTACTGCATCTTCATGCATCACATCCTCTAGATACATGTTATTCACCTAAAAACACACACACAGATCTACACTTCATAACTGTAGATCATTTGATACAACTAACCTGCATCACTGAACATCCAATGACTACCTTCGGTTGCCTCTCATAGAGTGTTTTTACTGGTACACTGTGGGCGAAACTGAGAGATTGACCACACTGAACCAGGGTTCCCTATCAGTCAGTCATGTTCAACATTACGTCAGCACTGATTGACGCAGGGGATCACTCTTGATACCCCAATCACCTTTCAGTGGTAACAAAACAAGCCAATGGCGAGTGAGATTTGCATGGCAAGCCACCCCCCGTACATGTATAGGTATATTAGCTTGTGTGTTTGATCACTTCAGCGCTCAGCCAATCTGCTTGCGTGTGAGCAGACAAGAAGGAGAAGCGGTTCTGTGTTAGTGAGACGGCGCATTTAGTGGTGTGTGTTGCATTAGAGAGCAAACTTGCACGATTAAGAGCAGTGATCGCACCCCTGGGCAACTAATAAAAGAGCAGTTCCCTAAAAGAGCCAGCACGGATGATAAACAATTGAAAAAATAATAATAATTCATAATTTAAACATTTATATAGCGCGTCACATAGAGAGGGGAATCTCCTCAACCGCCACCAGTGTGCAGCTCCACCTGGATGATGCGGCGGCGGCAGCCATATTGCACCAGAACGCCCACCACACCACACACCAGCTTACTGGTGGAGAGGAGACAGTGATGAAGCCAATTGCTATAGATGGGGATGATTAGGAGGCCATGATGGACAGAGGCCACTGGGCAAATTTGGCCAGGATGCCGGGGTCACACCCCTACTCTTTCCAAAGGCATCCTGGGATTGTTTGTGACCACAGAGAGTCAGGACCTCGGGTAACGTCTCATCCGAAGGACGGTGCTCTTTGATAGTATAGTGTCCCCCATTACTATACTGGGGCATTAGGACCCACACAGACCACAGGGTGAGCGGTGCGCCCCCTACTGGCCTCACTAACACCTCTACCAGCAGAAACCTGGCCTTCTCCGAAGGTCTCCCATCCAGGTACTAACCAGGCTCAGCCCTGCTTAGCTTCAGTGGGCAACCAGTCTTGGGCTACACGGTGATATGGCTGCTGGAATGATATGATGCTGCTTAACTGTCTTACAGCCACGATCACGACCTCGCGTGTCTGGCCCGGAAGCTTGCTGAGCCAGCATTCATCAATGACTCATGTTCCCAATGCGAGAACATGACCATCGCGATGTTGAGATTGAGACTCCAATATCTTGAAAATGTCAAGTCCCCTTCATTTCTATAGCGCTTTAACTACATAGATTGTTTCAAAGCAGTGATGACCGGAGATCCCAGTGACAGAGATAGTTTAGGCCTTACAGCAGATCTAGAATAAAGCTATTGTCCAGATAAAGTAAGTTTTGCTCGATTCACTTCCGTTGCAAAAGTCATTAGTTATTAACTTAGGGGCGCTAACACAACACGGTTCTAACAGAAAACCCTTGATGTGCTCCGGCCGCTCACTCGCACAGCAGTGCCTGGTGGCATCAGTTGCCGGAAGTTGCTAGCAGTACTGCTGGCCCTGTGCCAGTTTTGCCTGTTGTTGCAGGGCAAGCATGTGCTGGTCTGGATGGACAACACAGTGACGGTGGCATACATCAACCCTCAAGGTGGTCTACGTTCATGTCACTTGTTGCAACTCACTCACCATCGCCTCCTCTAAAGTAAGCAGATACTAGGGTCGCTCCATTCCATTGACATGTTACGAGTGAGCACCATCGAGTAACGGATGCACTCTCACAACAGCTCACACTGCCGGGAGACTGGAGACTTCACCCCCAGATGGTCCAGTGATGTGGAGACATTCCAGCCCTCTGGATAGGGTTAGGGTTAGGCTCTGGATAGGGCGTGTGGTTTGTGGACAGGACCATCCAGCAGTGGTAGGGACAATCACTCAAGCCAGAGCCCTAGAGCCACAGTGCTGCTTGTGCGACACATCAAGATGCAGCAGACGGTGGGTCTTTGGGAAAACATGACCGTATAATCAGGTTCTAGAGAGGTGCGAGGAGGCTGAATCCTCCTTGGCCATACCTCATCCCCTCTTGGGACTTCTTTGAGGTACTTACAGCCCTACAGAGAGCGACCTTTGACCCCCTTCAGTCAGTTGAGCTTATGATCCTGTCTCTCAAGACAACACTCCTGACTGTGCAGACGTGTTTCAAGAAGGTGAGCTACCTGCGTTTTTGGTCAGAGAAACGTGCCTGAAATTTGGACCGGTTCCAACAGTTCCCAGGCGGTGAACCAGGCGGTGAACTTGCAAGCACTGCCCTTGGAGGAGGCAGACCCAGCATGTGTCCTGTGCATCCACGTGGACCCCATGCAGAGCTTTAGAAGCTCTTTGTCTGCTTTCAAGGCCAGCATAAGGGAAAGCAGAGGTTGGACCATTGGATAGTGGACGCCATCATCTTGGCGTAGCAGTACCAAGACCAGCCAGGCCCCATTGAGTGTTGTCACGTCTGGGGTGTTGCCTCTCTAAGCAGAAATCTGCTAAATGACTTTAAAACTTGAAACAGAAATGTATCATAATGGAGTGAGTTTGTGCTTAAAACAAGAAGAAAAATCTACCAGTTGGGTCAGAAAAAGAAACTTCCCTCTGAATTAAGATTATTTTTATGACCCTATTGGCAGAACGCATTTTTGTTTTCTGTAGACCATGACGTTTGTTGTTTGATGTTTTTCAAAGATCTACATTAAAAGTTTGTCTGTTGTTGACATGCTCAAACTCACAGCGAGAATCTTGTCCCCGATCTGCAGCCGTCCGTCTTTATGCGCGGCTCCGCCTTCGATGATTTTGGTGACGTAGATGCTGTTGTCGCCCGGGACGTGCTGGTTCCCGACGCCGCCTGCGATGCTGAAGCCCAGACCTGCGGCACAGGAGAGCAGCCAATCACATCGGCTGAAAACTTCAGCTTCGCACACCTGCTGCCCCTCACGCACCTTTAGGACCTTTGATGAGTTTCAGCTCTGTGATTTTCTCCGTGGACGGCTTGTGACGCAGCACGTAGAGTCGGACGATCGGCCCTGCCTCCTTCAGCGCCTCCACCGCAAAACTGTGAGTGACTTCGCGTACGTCCACGTCATTCACAAAGAGAATGCTGTCGTTCACCCTGAAAGACACAGTGAATCTCACCTGTCCAGCCAACGCACCTTCACCCCAAAGTTCCATTACAGCGAAACAAGATTGGTGCAGGATTTACTTCAAAACAATTTTCACTCATAAATTGATAGTACATATAAGAAATAATTACAAACAAACAATTGGAAAGTAACAAGTGTGTGTGTGTGTTTTACCTCAGCCGGCAGTCCTGTGCAGCGGCACCTCCTGGTATGATCTTAGTAATGAAGATACTGGGATCGTCTCCTATGTGAGGGTTATCAGTCCCACCGGCTATACTGAAGCCCAGACCAGAGTTCCCCTAAACAAACACACACTGATGGTCATGCAGAAGAGCTCGGATATGATCAAAGAGTTAAAAGAAAGAGAAGTCTCAAACCCTCTCCAGTGTGATTTCTTCATATTCAACGTCTCCGTCCATCCCGTTCATCTGAGACAGAGAGAGAGAGAGAGACATTCAATCATCAGTATCTTTACTCACAGAGCTTCTAATGTCTGTTCTGGTGTTATAAAAAAAAAATCGCTGACACGTGATCTGTGATGGACTCAAACTAATCTCAGAGCGTTTCAGTGACGCTCACAGGAGTCCTTCATCACAAATGTTAAACTGAATGTCCATAAGGCTGAAACTGAAAAAAACTGGAGGGGGCGGGGCTTGATCTTATCCATGAGGATTGATTGGATGGTGAAAGTTTCTCTATATGAAACATAATTATGGCTGGTGACATCAGATGCCAAGAGAGGAAGCATGCGACTTACTAACTTATAACACTTATTTGTGACCAAAGAATATGAAGATAAATTATGAATCTTTTAAGTAGTCAGAACAAATGACTCTATTGTCTTCTGTAGAGCTGCTTTACAGAAACAATCTATCCTGTATAAAGCGCAATAGAAATAAAGCTGACTCGAGCTCTCCAGGAATCAGCCTCACACACACACACACACACACACACACACACACACACTGTCTTCAAACCCCGTTAAAAACTCACAACCACTCTGCTAAACCACCTGAGAGACGGCCAGGGTAATTAACATCCTGCTTATTTCAATAACAGGGCTAAAGAACATTAATTAAAGCCACTCGATGAGTTCTGCAGTTACAGTGCTAGAGGGACAGACAGACAGACAGACAGAGAGACAGACAGACAGATGGACATGACAGAGAGAGAATTGCTTGGCAACATCTGATGGGTTTAGGAAAATCCAGTTTATTAGGAAGTTAATATTTCCTTGGTAACAGTGTCATCCTGTCATCACAGGCCAAACGTCCATAAGCAAGAGATCACACTCAAACACACACACACACACACACACACTCCTGAATGACATCACAGTGATCACGCATGCAGTCGCCATGACAACTTCTTCACAGGATGCATCACACTATCACTCTGGTCACCATGGAGACGATGCAGTCCTTAGCAGAAATTTTGCAACTGTCAAACCTACACAAAACAACACGGTTTGACCATAAAAATACACCATTTACAACGGTGACCGCATCACATCATCATTTCGGTTGGTAACAGACACTAAGATGATGGTAGTACCATGGTATTCCTTGAAGTAACACACACACACACAGGTCTCACACTCACAGCTCTCTCTCTCTCTCTCTCACACACACACACCTCATATCTGTCTCACACTCAATGCTTACACACACACACACAGATTTCTCTCTCTCTCACTCACACACACACACGAACAAACACACACTCAAAGCTGTTTCACACACACACACTCGAACGCTCTCTCACCGTCATGCTCTGTCTGTGTCTCTTGGCTTTGCGCACGTTGCTGATGAATCTTCGGCCCATCTTCTTTGCATACCAAACGGAGACGAACATGACGTCAGAACCACCGGATTACATCACACACGCACACATACACACACACACACACACGCACACACAGTCACATTGACTCCGAAACAAACGGAATAAATCAAAACCCTCAGTTAGTCCTAGAGGGAGATTTCAGAGAGAATCCACCAGCCGTCGACCGGCGCTCAACCACTGACAGATGATGATGACGGTGAAGATGAAGGTGATGATGATGATGACAGCAGTTCCAGTGTGTCAATGTCGTTTCATCTTCTGCTTCATCCCGAATCAAGAGAGCAAAACGAGCCGAGAGATGCACAGAAATGAGCAACGGACGCGCTCGAGGAGCTTCATCCTGCTGCCGCGAGAGCGACTCACTCACTCACTCACTCACACACACACACACACACACACACACACACACACAGTCTCTCTCCTGCGCGCCTTTTCTCTCGATCTCTCTCTCTCTCCCAGAATTTTCATAGGAAACCATGATGTAGATTATAGAATAGTGCTGCACCGTAAGTGATTTGAGACACTACGCAAAATCATGAAAAACCTTCTATAAAGGGTTACATCACATACCATGCTCTCTCTCTATCTGTCGCTCTCACTCTCACTCTCACACACACTCTCTCTCTCTCTCTCTCTCTCTCTCTCTCTCTCTCTCTCTCTCTCTCACTCTCTCTCTCTCTCACTCTCTCTCACCCTCACTCTCTCACTGGAATAAAAACATGAAGTGGTCCTGTTGCTATGGAGACCAACATCCCTTCCATCACTATGGCGATATTTGTGCTTGTGTGTGAGCAGGATAGGGAGAAGGAGAACGAGCCGTCTGTCTGTTCACCTGGAGTCACATGACTCTTGTGGAAACATCTGGAGTAACGTACCTGTGCTGACGAGCCGTTTCTACGGTTCAAGCTTCTGACTGTACGCATGACGTCACAGAGCAACCTAAAGCGACGACTGCCGCCCACTTACATAGGAACATGATCAGATTGACAGCTAACGAAACTCATCAGAGAAAGATCTGACCTTTAGAGGTGTGTCCGTCTCAAACCAGACTCAGAACACTCAGACACATAATGTGATCTAATGCAGTGACTAGTCTAATGCACTCCCTCTGCAGTGTCTGCAGGAAATGACATCACAGCCAATCAGATCAGAGCTGGTGCATGTTTTGTTCCCAAACGCAGGATATAAGCGACCCAAACTCAGGGCGTTTTCACACCGGGGCTCTATCTTGCACCCGGCACTAATTACTTTGTACACTAACGCATGTGTCATTCCTATTTTGCAGCCGCGCAAAGCAGGCTTTTCCCTCCACAGAAGCACGTCGGTAAACTAGGAAATGAACTTGCGCTCCCTGGGCGGGTCGGTGCAAACAGGAGGCGTGTTTCGCCGCAAACATTCCCTAGAGCGATTTCGCAGTTCCAGAAAACAACTGCGCCACTGACCAGAAAAACCTGGACCAAAGTCAGTGTTCACTGTTCTTAAAGCTGTTTTAAGAGCGCATGCTTGGCCATAATGCAGTGAGTGCACTACGCGCATACTCTTCGCAAATCATGTAACAAGGAAAACCATTGTGGTGTCCATGAAGATGTAAACAAATTAGTTTTTTCCTTCCACACCGATTAAACCGACGCTGATGCGGGAGGGTTTCTCCTGTCCCCATACAACGCCTTTCACGGCCGTGACGAGAGCGTCGGTGTCCTCGGCTGTGAACCTCTCCTGGTTAGGGCCTCGCAAACCCACCGTATTAATAACAATCTACCATGAAACATGCACACCTGCTCTTAAAGGGTATGTTGGATGACGCTCTGATTGGTTTATTTCACGTCACGCCCAAACCACACCTATGAATAAGGAAGCTATTTCAGACCAACCCCTTTTAAACTTGCGTCGGGCGCAAGAGGCGCTTATCCCGCCGGTAAAATAGGGCCCCGAAGACCGAATCAAGGTCCGCACCAAAGTTCATGTTTTGATGCATTTTATACATTCGGTAAGTTTTGGTTTGGTTTGGTCGGTGTGAAGGGCCCTCAAATGGAGTTCACTGAGCCGCTGTGGAAAACACTGGAGCATGAGCCGCTCGTGTGTGAATGTACACTCTGAAACGAGCATCCGACAATATATTTATAAAGTTATAAACACAGATCATACAGTGCTGTCAGAAGCTACAGCATCCATGCTGACACTGTAAGAGTTCGGTTCGTGTTGTTCATGTGGAGAATTGTTAGAGTTCATATCACTGTGCTGAGATTCAGATATGATAATGAGGGTTTGCTTTCTGACCAATCAGAGCAGAGCAGCTCTCAGAGAGGCGGGGCTTCAAGAGACTGAATCTTCATCGAAGCGTTTCAGACACTGAGAGAAAAGAGCTGATTCTGCAGTGGAGATTGTGAGGAAATTAAAGGGCTTTTTTGCTTTGGATGCATGTGCACCTGTTGTAGGAGACTCTAAAACAACATTAGAAACTTTTAAAATAGTATAATGGGGAGCTTTAATAACTTGGGTGTCACCCTGGAACAGCCTATTTGCCAATGGGCTTAGAATACAATAAAAATGCTGAACAGTAGATTGTGACTCCGTCTGATGTCGACAACTATAGAGTATGTAAGAGCATGGGCTTACCAGAGTGGAGGTGGCGTAGTACGGCGCGTGGCCACTCGGGAGCAACACTGGCTGCAACACACACAACAGCAGGACTAGTTACAGGAGAGGACGGGTAGTTACACAACTGAGACTGACGCGACACTGGACTGAAATGTGAGACATCATTCAGAGTATTAGACTGGAGGAGAGACAAGACACACACTGAGAGAGAGAGAGAGAGGTCATATTCACTCAACTATGGGTTAACTAAGTTAGTTGACCAGCCTCAGCTGCTTATTCACTGGATCTGTCCAGTGTCCTCACAGCAGCGAACAGGTTTGAATTTCAGTTGTTAAAGTTTTGTGAATTCCATTGATTAGACACTTTCAAAAAGGATCGAGCACACCACAGCTCAACCACCGACTGCAGGATAGGCGACGCTAACACACTCCCGTCATGAACAGGACTCTTACCTTGGCAGGGGACATGTGCATCTGGGGGGTGTAACCGTGGATACCGTCGATGTGGGCGTGGCCAGCGTCACTGAGGTGGAGCATCTCTGCAGACTTTTCTGTGGTCAGGTGGGCGGGGCTGTGCTGCAGGGGCGGAGTCTCCTCGTCATGGTAACGGTACTTCTGCAGAGACACAGGAGAGCATGCGCGTTTAAGGCCGGTTCACTCTGAGAACGATCACGATGGATAGGATACTGATAGGATACTGAAGTCCACACTGCAACAATAAAAACTCAAAGGAACGGTATCTTTGGAATCACTTTCAGAACTTTTTTTTCCAGCTGATGAACGATAAAGACATTAACAGCCAATCAGAATCCAGAATATATTTACATAAGCGGTTATATAAATGTATTCTGGATTCTGTGTTATCACACATTCACACATTCCTGCATCAATGCTGTTTATAACACCCCAAATACTGACGAATATGAGCTAAACACAGTCCATCTGATCATTTAATAATCAAAATCGAAATGTTAACTGAATAGCAGAGGGGCATGAACCACACACACACACATTCACAATCTCACACACACTCTCACAGACTTTCTCTCACTCACACACACACTTTTGTGACCGGCCAGACGGGGGCGACACAGAGCTGCTCAGTATTCCACTCAGTGCCCACTGCAGAGCTGATGAAGATGATGTCATCAAAGAGGGACGACACTCCGATCAGACCCTCAACACGCTGCTTTCGAGCATTCTGGGTACATACAAGCGTTCATGAGATGCAACACACACACACACACACTGCAACATCAATCTGGTTATTCCACTAATATTACTCCTGAGAGCAGAAACAAATCAGAATCACCTGAATATGAATCTAAAGTTTATAACCATCATAAACTCAACCAAGTGTATGTGTGTGTGTGTGTGTGTGTGTGTTTCCCATGCTCGCTCTCTCTCTCTCATTCAATGCACGATGCTAGTCTGTTCACCATGGAAACTGGCTCTAATAGCATGGTTGCATAGCAACTGACATCACCAGGAACACAGAAATAAAGATGAAAGAGAAACAAATGACGATCTTCAGATTTATGAATGAGTGTGTGTGTGTGTGTGTGTGTGTGTGTGTGTGACTGCAGGATTTGAGCTGAACTCTGCCGCACTAAACCTCCTAGTTAGTGTTGTGTTAGTTTGATTCCTGAAGAGCTTTCAGAAGATCAGATTGAGCGGCATGTTAACTTCTGACTCAGCCAATCATGTTTGAGGGACGAAGTTGTCTGAGTTTTGCAGTGAACCACAGTTTGTCACTCATTGCTGTACTGTAAGTTAAATCCAGATCCAGGAATGCACATATTCTCACAGAAATGCACTGGAAGCTTCATTAGTCTTCACAGTTCTAGCCGATTACAGTTTCTGCCTGTGGGTCGGTGTAAGATGAACCGGACCGTGATCAGAGATGCCCAGACTGAGAGATGTGTACTGTGGTGTAACAGTACTCCAGCTCATCCCTGCCTCTGCTGGGGCCTGTGATTGGCCGGCTGTATTTTGGCAGACTCTAAGACGAGTCCGGTGTTGATGTTATCCATTACCATGTCTAACACTCAAGAGTTGTCATGACAGAAATATATTTCACAATAATTCACAATTTCAATATCATATTTTATCATATTTTCCATATTTCACAATTTCAAATCAGCTTTACAGAAAATCGTGATGTTTATAATATCTTAATATCTCTCCATGCCTTAGAGTTGAATTTATCAGATTACACACTTCTCGGGCTCTAAAAATGACCTAAACAGAGAGTTTTACTGAAAACTAAGCCAACATTTCATTACTGCATTACTAATGTCTTGCTATTGATGAAATAAAAGCAGACTGTAAAGCACACACAGCAGATGCACAGGATAGTGGGATAGCCCAGAACACATCTATCAGATGAAGCATCTCTTTGGATTCGGACGGCCTCCGTACGCTGCCTACAGAGGAAGCTGGCATTACACGAGAGCAAAATCACACCGAGACACTTCTTAAAATATCTTCTTTAGTGTTCCATGTACTAAAGAAGTCATTCAGGTTTGTAAATAAGGAACCGATCACTAGGAGGTTTTTTTTAGGGAGGCTTCAGCCCCCCTAAATTTATGCCTAGCCCCCCCTAAAAATTTGTGATTAATATGCTACACAAATTCGTGTTCGCTTCAGTCTTGTTTTAATCCGATTCAGCACGTTCTACATCTTAAATCCGCAGCGGCGCCGAGCAGAGAGCACGTCAAAAAGAGAGGAAATTGTGCGTGTGTTCATCTGAGCCCATTGGTCTGTCACCGCTCGTCAATGTCAGAATATTTGAGATGACCAATCAAATCCAAGTAGGCGGGCTTTACATTCACAGACGCTGAGCACGAATTTCAGCAGCACGACTCGACTTCAGTTCACGGGCAAGTACGAGATGTAAGTAGCTAAACTTTTAACGTTATATATTTGACCGTTTTTTGAGGTCATGTTGACCAATGTTAAACGAATGACAAAAAATAATCAGGAAAACTAATATAGTTTTATCTAATTTCACCCTTTTGAACTGAAATTAGGCATTTAACGTCAGCCTAATGTAATAATTCGTTTACTGTCATTGTGAGACAAGAAACGTTAAAGCCGTTTTCATCATGTAAGGTACAGGATTAATAATGAATGTGTACATGTTGAAAATATAATACAAATTGTAGCCTTTAGTAAATAAAAAAGCTCAGCTTTAGGAGGGGGACAGAAAGGGTACGATGAGGAGACAAGCGAGATGAGGAGAGAGCAGGTATTGACAAATCTACTGACAGTTTTAAAGCTATTTCTTTTTTTTGGTCTTCAAATGTCTTGAAATACACATATCAGAGATTAAAAAATGCACCCCCCAAACCTCCACCTGAAATGTAGGACCTCTTTGATTCTAAAGCCCTGTCCACAGCCCTGTATAGGCAGCAGAAGCTCTTAATCCCAAGTGGGCTTTTTTACAAAAATGAAAAGCCTGTATCTGTCAAAGCTCAACTTCAGGAGGGCAAGAGAAAAACAAAGAGAAAAAGAGTGTGGTGATGATGAGGAGAGAAAAATAATCAGCTGACATGGTTTTATCCAAAAAAAAAAATCCTTCAAAAAATCTTAAAATGGATAAAATAGTTCAGAGAATTCAACATTTTCCTGTGGAAACCCCGAACCCCCATCTAACACAACTCAAATCCAGGACTACAGCGATTATAAAACCCTGCAATTGCATGGTAATGAAAATGAGCATTAGAGCCTAAATTAAACTTTTAGCTGGTTTTTTTTTTATTTTAATTTTTTTAATCATGCACTCATTGGAGGCTGAGCCCCCCTAAAAGGAAAATCCTAGAATCGGCCCTGCACTAGAGGCAAACACACACACACACACACACACACACCGCTTCAATACTGCAGGAGTAGATCCACACGATCCACACGATCCAGATCTCAGGAACGCCTGCCCATTATCACTGTACAACTAACCTCATGATGCTCATCATCACACACTGATCTCTGCGGCTCCCCCTGCTGGATCCTCATGAAGCTTCATTACAGACATGCAGCACAGAGTCAGACCAGTGAAGCCACAACGGCCCCCAGTAAAGAACACACACATGCATGTGTCCTTCAGGAGATTCACTTTCGGGAAATGTTCAAAAAGAGCAGCAAAAGCTAGAGCTCGAGGTGGGATTTACATCATCACTCCTAGAAGTGTACGTTCGCTGAGGACATTCAGCTGTGCCTCGTTTCCTGTTCACAACAAGACTGAAAACTCTTAACTGATTATACAGTTCTGTTTATTCGAAGCAAGCTGCAGTGCAGAACAATAAATATGACAAAAACTACAATAACTAGCAAAATCGTCATTTTGTATTATAAGCGCTGCAGTTTTGTCGTCAGTCACTTTGAATGCTTAAACTCTTTATAGCAGGATGGATTCTGATTGGCTGTCAATGTTTTTATACACACACACTCCCACACACACACACACACTTACTCACTCCCTCACTCTCTCTCACACACACAGGTGGAAATCACCAGTAATACTAACACAGAAATGAAAACTGTCTGCTCACACACCTGCTTGCGCTTCAGAGAGCAGAAACAGTTTGCAGACCAGCACAACTTGTGTGTGTGTGTGTGTGTGTGTGTTATATAAAGTGAGATGAGATGCTCCGCATACACACAGCTGTATAAATGAGACGAGAGCTCGAGACGACAGCGGCGCTGATCGCGGGCGCGTGCTGCAGTATTTAGACACATCACACACACACACACACACACACACACACACGGGCGCGCGGGCTGCAGCAGTCTTACCTTAGTGGTCACTATACACAGGCAGTCCATGTCAGGACTGAAGGGCGACAGACGCGCTGAATCCCCCCACCCTCCCCTGTCTCTCCCTCCGCCTGTCGAGCCTCCTCTCTCTCTCTCTCTCTCTCTCTCTCTCTCTCTCTCTCTCTCTCTCTCTCTCTCTCTCTCTCTCTCTCTCGGCTCGCGCGGGTGGGGGGGACGCGAACAACAGAGCGACGCGCGCGTGAAAACATGAGCGGAAACAGAGAGAGGCGGTGGGTGACTACTGTTGCCATAGCAGCGAACTGTTGTTGCTCTGGCAACTGTAGAGCAGTTGCCATGGAGACTGAGAGAGGCTGTATGACACGCAGGGTCAAAGTTGAAACCCTAAAGACTCAGACAACCGAGGGATCCGTCCTCCACAGCCCAACATCCAGAGCGAGAGTTCAGACAACGAGACAATCCTTCATTTCCTCCACATCAGGATTAATCCACGTTTTAAGTCTTCATGAAAGAGAAGTTGTGCGTGTCATTGTTACAGTTAACGCTACCATTATAGTTATTTCACTTGTGGTTATCGTTATATTTATCATATTTATAGTTAATGTTATGGTTACAGTTATGGGTCTTGAAAGGATTATTCAATGATGGCATGGTGTCATTTTAATTAAACGTGTCTGTCTATAAAGTAGAAAGGCAAAAAAAGAGTTAAATCAGTGGACATGGCTCGAGAACAGCTCAGATTACGGATGTAACCCTGGGTCCCTGAAGAGGGAACTCAAACTGGTCGAGACGCTGTGGGAATGTCTGCAAGTGCATTCGACCAGGAAACTGTAAAGCATAGCCAATCAAACCCTAGCTCACTTCTGATAGGCTCACTCACAGCAGACGATGCAGCATCTCCTTTCCTCTTTAGGGAACCAGCGTTACACAGTATCTAACCTGAGACATGCGTTAGAAGGGAACTCTGTGGGAACCCTATACCCACGCTACCGTATGTGTGGATCACACAGGCCAAGACGACTCTGGAACCAGCCGACCCACATCTAGGCTCTGGACCCTGACGACAGGAGAGCGGATGACCTTCAGTAAAGCTCCTGACCGTGCGCGGCTGAGATGGCCTGATCTTGATGAATGCTCATTGGCACTCCTGTAAACAAAACAGTTTTTCTTCCACAATCACACGTCTGCGCTTTGTTTCCCGGCGGACCGAAAATAAACGCAACACTCGCGCCCCCCGGAAAAACGATCAGATGATGACTTCCACATTCCTAAGTGTTTCCAGTTAAGTGTGCCACATGCATCAGACGTTTAGCCAACGACCTTTGACACTAGAGAGAGGGCTGCAGCATTCTATTCTGCCAAAAACTACAACTCCCATAATGCACTTCTGTTTTTGGCGCTGCCCCCTCTGTCTGTCCGTGGGAAAAATTCAGAAGTTTGATCAATAGTTTTAACAAAAGCATTTTGCGTCATCTGTGCAGGCGATTCACATTGATCATTTACATATCCTACGAACAATAGAACAATACAGACTACAGATGTGATTCACACACACACACGCACACACTCACCAGTCCCGGTGAGAGCACTCGGCCTCCGCTTTGATTCTCAAACACAGTCAGCTCATAAAACTCCTGAATGTCTGCGGGAGAAAAACACACTTGATATTAAACTCGCAAAGAAATCAAGTTTTCCATGGTACATGTAAATGATTTATGGGTGCACATCATCATTATTGTGTTCAGCATCTCTTCTCTGATAACGAGGGCGGGGCTTAAACCTGTCACTCACATGACATCAGCCAATAGCAAACCACAACCATCCAATCAACGCTCCACAGACACACTCAAGCCCCGCCCACACGTGTTCTTGTTCCTGAAGCGTTTCACTCGGATATCCGGCACAAATAAGAGACGGCGAAGAAAAGACGAACGCAACTTCCATTTGGAGTTAATTCACGTGTGCAGAGGATTATGGGTAGATTAATCTGACATCTTTTAGCATGTTGTTCTGATTAGTGTTGGAGTGTCTGCGTCTCAGCCGCCAGCAGCGAATACTGATGCTGATTGACAGCTCCATTCATCCTCAGGAACCAATCAAAAGTAGCTCATCTGCCAGGACACGCCCCCAGATCTGTCTAATCTGATGATGTCATGCGTGTAAATCTCTCAATGACAGATTACACAGTAAATATAGAGAGTTCACAGTGGTACTCATGCTGATTAGCTCTGTCTCTGTGTGTGTGTGTGTGTGAGAGAGAGAGAGAGAGTGAGTGTGCATGTGTTTGTGTGTGTGTGTGAGTGAGTGAGTGTGTTTGTCTGTGTCTCTGTGTGTGTATGTTCATTGTGAGAGTGTGTGTGTGTGTATGTGTGTGTGTGAGAGAGTGTGTGTGTGTGTGTGTGTGAGAGAGTGTGTGTGTGTGCGTGTGTGTGTTTGACTCACCCAGCAGAGCTTGAAACAGGTCACTCTGAAAGATGGTCAGAAGTTTCTCGGCTCGACTCCTGAATCCTTCATCACCTGCTGATTGACAGGCTTCCATGGCCTGCAGCGCTCGCTCCGTATCTAACACACACACACACACACATATTAAACACAGATGCATGTAACAGTGTGTAACTGTGATAGTGATCAAGCCAACACAAACACACACATGACGACACGATCATCATTCACAGCAGAAAGTGTCTCACCTTCTCGTTTGAGAGGCATGTCAGCGTGTCGCTCCTCTGAAGAGTGTGTGTGTGTGTGTGTGTGTGTGTGTGTCTCTCCAGCTGTCGTTTGATCCTCTGAACTTAAACCTCTTTAGGGCTTTGAGCCGCTGCCCCGCGGCCTGCTGGGAGATGGAGTTCAGTGAAGCACACACCAGAATGAGATGAAACTACACGATTCCTCAGGTCAGGTGTTGTTCTCGTCAGTCCGGCACGTCTGCTCTCTCTCTCACACACACACACACACACACACACACACACACACACACACACACACACACAAATGATCATAATAGTTCAATGCTTTTGTTGTTTTTAATCATCTAACATTTTATTCAAATAAATAAGCTACACAGTATAAAATAGGCCCACCAGTGACATTTTTAATACCACACCAAAACTACTATATAACTAAAGACTTTACTATAAAGTTCAAATGTTATTTAAAAAAAATTAACAAAAGAGAAAAAAAGAACAAATAAATATAGTTACAAGCAATGGCCCCAAAAAATAGAACAAAGATACAACAGATTAAATGCAGTTTTAAGGTGTACCTCACACTGTCCACGTGCAGATCATGTATTGAATAATTAAATGTAAAATAACAGTATTTTATTCCGGGATGATTGTTTAGGTATAAACATAGCCTAATGTATTCTGAAGGAATATTCTCATCTGTGATCAGATTTTACATAAATCTGCATATATATATATTTTTTATTTACTCCAGGGCATTATTTATCTTTATAACGCTTCAAATTAAATAATTTCGTTTATACACTGCAAAACTGCAACTAATGGCCTGTTATGAGATTAATGTTTTTAAATAAAGGTTTAAATACACAAGAAAAGAAAAAAAATTAAACATAAAACTAAACCGCCAATAAGTGGCGGCAAGTGGGCGTCTTAATGAGTGAGTCATTCGTTCAAAACGCAGAATGATAGTAATCATTCAGTTACAAAACACCGCACTGACTGTTGTTTTCGTATGGAACTATTTTCGTAGGTGAAATATAGGTTAACTAAAATAGTAAAGTAAATTAATATAATACTTAATATAAGTAGCCTTAATACAGGCTACTTGTTTATAATAATAAACATTTAAGATAATTAAATAGGCTTGCCTCCTTCCCGATAATATTCAGCAAAACAG
Organism: Cyprinella venusta; assembly: GCA_038021265.1. Classification (NCBI taxonomy): domain Eukaryota; kingdom Metazoa; phylum Chordata; class Actinopteri; order Cypriniformes; family Leuciscidae; genus Cyprinella; species Cyprinella venusta. The sequence continues at coordinate 29,157,345 of CM075883.1, read as the reverse complement.
CTCCCTTTGGTCGTCTTATGTAAATAGCCATTTGTTAGACTTTTTTTACTAATATGTGTATATATATATATATATATATATATATATATATATATATATATATATATATATATATATATATATATATATATAATACTTATTTGGCTGTTCTCATTTTCCCTCTTTTTTCCGATGTTTTGCTCGCGACAGTTTTTTGGCTTTATCCATTTTTTTTCGATGACAACTAACTTACAGGCTCCCGCTCGCTCAGCGCTCACAGCGCCCCCGCCCGCCCGCTCGCGATATTACCCCTATGATTCTATGTGGGAATCTTATGAGGGCGCCGACTCTTGCCCGTTAGTCCTCTAAAATATTATATAACAATGAGGAAACGCAGAAATGTTTTAGAAACGCCCAACAGCAGACACATATATAGAAATTACCAAACAAATTATTATGTTTACCATCGCTTTGGCGCCCCTATGAGGTGCATATAGCGCGTACCCACTTTTTGCGTCAGCGAGTGCAGATCAATGATGAATGAATATTAAGTGTCTTAATTTAAACCCCGACTGATCACACTGAAGGCGACATTTGCGAGGACAAATGTCACATCTTCAGTCAGCTTGTTTAGACGTGCTGGAGTTTCTATCTTTGGAAATAAAGGCTCGTTTAGACGCCCTGCTCTATTTTTATCGAGAGTGTTTAATCTGGAGATGTTGTCGTGTTATTGAACTGATCTGAATGATGACTCTGGTGTTCTGTAGAGCTGCTTTACAGATCAATCTGAGTGTGTGTGTCTCATATTTGATGAAGTTTCATCACTGATTCTGATATTTTCCTGTGTATTAGCTACTCTTAAGATGCTTTTAAAACGTCTGTGCTGTATAAAGTGTATTTATTTAACATATTTAGTTATTGGAGATTAGCATAGTATTCTAATTCTGCATTTCAATGATTTTATTCATTTTGAGGAATATTTTGGAAGTGAGATGATACTGAAGATATTACTATAAGTAACAGCAACGCCTCCCTCTTTGCCTTTCTGAAGAGTCTCTGGTTTAAAACAATAATCTTGAAGGGTGGACTTTTATACGCAATTCTATTATTAAAAACACCCAATCATTTTACATGTCTAAAATATATATAGTGAATAAACTAGTCTTAATCAACTCACCTCCTTACATAAACCACGAGAAAAACCCTTAATATGGCGAGTCAACGTCGTCAACCGCTCGTCGGCTCGTGCGCTGACTGGAGAACTGCTGTAACCGTTGACGACCGCTGACTGTGTGCTATTGGCTGATGCTGATGAACTGCTGCCATTGGATCACCCAAACATGTTCAATACCTGTAATTTGTTATACTTTGTTTTTCAGGAAAAGACATCAGAAACATACATTTTGCCCTCACTGTGAAACCGTCGGTAGACACACACTTCTCAGCATGGGTCGGATACACTGTTCTCAGGTCAGTGTTGGCGGGATCATAAATGCAAACTTTTTCAGACGGTTCAGTCCGATTTGGTGTCCTGCTTCATCCAGTTCACTAAAGAGAACCAGCTCAAAAGATTCATTCGTCATTAGAAGAGGAGCCGCAACAATGGAGAATATAGATATATATACAGATGTTCAACATTCAAGCAGGAAAACCTGATCTAGCAGAGCCTGAAATCAAGACCTCCAGCAAATCACAGCCTTTTGAAGTTAAATATAGCGTCTCCGGCTTAATATAGCGACTCCACATCTCCAAATTTAAAACATCTTCAAATGATAATTTTGACTTTTCTTACACCATTTGACTTTAAATCTGATCAAACTAAATGCAAGACTTGTTCCAAACCCTGCAGTCGGAGGAAATCAAGCATAATCAAACCCGTAACAGAAACACATCAGATTTATTTGCACACGTGGAAGCGACTCGATCAGAGCGGCGTGTGTCAGTGACAGGGAAACGGTGTGTGTCGTCAGGGCGGAGAGTCACACGTGACACACACTAACGCTCATGTGACCCGGAGGTCAAAGAGTCTCAGTTCTGACACGTATAACAGTTAAAAACAGAGCAAACAGGAAGTAGTCCAGCTGAAGGGCACAGGAAGAACAAACCTCAGAACAGCGCTACCAAACACCAAAAACTGTGTCGGTTTCAATCAGAAGATCCAATGACGATTCCATCGCTCTTCCTGAAACTCACTTCCTGTTAGAGGCGGGGCCTTTATGGAACAGGTAAATCGACCTCTGAATCCCTGAAAAGGGAAACAAAGCAGAATAAAACGTCACACTGATGATCAGCTGATCACAATCTGTCACACAGAACTCATTTAACAAAGTCTGATTCATCAGAAAAACCAGTCAGTACATGTGTGTGTGTGTGTGTGTGTGTGTGTGAATGTCTATCAAATGTGCCTGTACGTAGCTCATAGCCAATCGATTCAATGATTTCAGGTGACGGATGTAGAGCGACAGAAAATCAGACGAGGAGGATGACGATGGGTCTTACGGGTTTATGTACACACAAAGGCTGCCACAAGGTAAAATTTGGTTCATGGTGTCCAGGCTGCCTAACAACATCAATAAAATGAGCCAGGGTCAGTGATGGCGCAGTGGATGAGACACATGCCTTTGGTGTGAGAGACCCGGGTTCGAATCCACCGTAAGACACCAATGTGTCCCTGAGCGAGACACTTGACCCCTAGTTGACCCAGAGGCGTCCGACCTCTGACATATACAGCGATTGTAAGTCGATTTGGATAAAAGCGTCAGCTAAATGAAGAAATATAAATGTAAAATCGAGCTTTGACAAGGCAGCATTATGAATATTACATGTCTTTTATAAATAATAATAATAATAATTTGTTACATTTATATAGCGCTTTTTCTGGGATCTCAAAGCGCTTTACATGGAAGAGGGGGAAGAGGGTCTTTTAAAACAGAGCGACGTACAGCTGCAATGACGTGAGTGAAATTACTGACTCCCAATTCAAAAATTGTGTGATACTGATATTTTGCCGTTCATCTCTGAGATACGTCTGTATCGAATCAAGAGCTGTAGAAATGAGTGACTTGGGTGGATGGATGGATGAACTCGATATATGGGTGGATGAGAGGATGGATGAGTGGATGGATGAGTGGATGGATGAGTGGATGGATGAGTGGATGGATGAGTGGATGGATGAGTGGATGGATGGATGGGTAGACAGATAGAGGGATGATGTACCTTTAGCACATGTGCGCGGTGAGCCGATTAGCTCGTAGCTGCTGAAGCCGATCTCAGTGGTGAGGAAGGAGCTGAACTGGTCAGGCTTGAGTCTGATGCTGTTGTAGTTCTTGTAGGTCTCCTCCTGAAACACACACACACACACATACACCACACACACACACACACACACACACCACTAATCATACACAACACACTAAAGCTTCAGTCTATATACTAAAGCATAGATTTGACAGCTTCGGTCACATCTATGAAACAAGCCGACACACAGAGTGTGTGTGTGTGTGTGTGTGTGTGTACCGTCAGTCTCTTGCGGCGGCTGTAGCTGCTCCAGGGCTGGGCTTCGAGGATCAGGACTCCTCCAGGTAACAGGTGTCTGTAGATGCGATGGAACAGTCTCTTGAGTCCAGCGTCTCCGGAGTTTAAATGGACCCACTTGGTCAAACTCAGACACAGGATGACATCATACTCGGCACACTGTGACATCACTGACGCGTCACTGTCCGGCACGTAGTTGCCCTGAACACACACATACACTGCATGAGATCAGTCTGGGCATTGGCCACAACACACACACACACACACACACACACACACACAGACTGTATGGATGATAACAGTAGTAAGTCGCAGGCGCACCTGCAGGAAGGACAGGTTGCAGGGGAACGGGCCGGCGCGGTGAGCCATGATGGGAAGCGTGGCGATGGGTCCCCTGCAGCGAGTGAAGGACACAGGGAACCTGGGTAATGCTGAGGGCCGGTCCAGCTGGAGGCCCATGAGCGGCGCCAACCCCTCGACCTCCGACCCGCCCGACTGCTTCCTGTCCTGTAACTCCGACAGGAAATGGCGTAGGTTCTGGCGGGCCGTGTGCACCAGTGCCCCGTCCAGGTCCAGGCCCAGGATGTGGGCAGGGCTCCAGTGCCACGCGATGGCCAGGGTCACGTGACCCGTGTTGCAGCCCACGTCCAGGACCCGTTTCCCGCGGAACCACTCCGGCTTAAAGAAGGCCAGGCGGGGGTCGGCGGTCAGCGACGGCGTGCGGTAACCGTAGTAACGGCTGTAGGTTCCGTACTGGAACTGGCGCTGAGGCTTGCGCTGCTGCTGGGTTAGCTCCGCCCCTGGAGGAGGGGCTCTGCTGGCTCCACCCACAACAGGAGTGTGGAAGGTCTGCACGACCGCACGTTTAGTGGGTGGAGTCGGCGTGATTGACAGGCGGTCAGGATGGCTGGTGGTTCGTCTGCGCTTCCTGTGTTTAGACGACTGGGTGGAGCTAGTCGAGGAGGGGTGGGACCGTCGCCGCGGCAATATGGGCGGCACCACTTCGTCACGGCAGTTGATGGATGTGTTGAGCTCGTACGGGCGCGGCGACTCCTCCACGGGTTTCAGCGCCACGGCGACCGTAGCCTCCGCGACAGGGAGCGTCGACCCCTCAATGACCTTTGGCCTCTCCGCGTCAGCGGGGTCAGCGGCGACCCCCGGGTGGTGCCGGTTGCGGTGTCGGCGCCGGCTCTTCATGGGCGACACCAGCACGCCGGCGGCCGCGTCCGAGCAGCTCAGGTTCAGCGGGTCCGTGATGTCTTTCGGGATCAGGATCTCCACCGGCTCGCGGCTCCTGGAGGGAAGCGGCGACGATTTGGGCGTCTCGGCGTTAAGCGCCTTGCTAACGTCCTCGTCCAACAGACTGTTGAGGTTCAGCGGATCGAAGATGTTCCCGCCCATCAGGAAGTTAGAGGGTAGCACCGGGTCGCTTTCGGAGTTAGCGCGACGCCTGCGTTTCCCAAGACTCGGATGTTTAAACCCCACGTTCATGCTAAAGCGGCGCTTGCTGAGCTTCTGTGGCGCTGACGTCTCGCCCAGGGTCTGCAAGCTGCTCTTCATCTGGAAGGGTCTGTCGTGGTTGACCCCATCCTGAGGGGTCACGTGGTTAGCGGCGAGCTCGGTTAGCACCATGTTAGCGGTCACCTGCTCCTGGACGGACGTTAGCAGCGGAGACGGTGCGTGACAACCTGCCCCGCTAGCAGCCGGAAGCTCACTCTGCACGGACATCACGCTCCACATCCATCGGCCTAGGAAAACACAGGTCAAACACATGAGCTTCAACCACAGAATGAGAAAATTTAAAAGAACTACTGCGACTTTAATGGCCCTTGTACACGGAGTCCGAAATTATAAAAAATAAATACAACCTCACATTGTGTCACTGCCTCCGAAACTATCTTCCATCATCATAGAAAAATTCTTATCAGGTTTGATTTTCTGCATTTTTTTGGCATTCGTAACCAGCGTTTTGACAATTCAGAGCCACAGAATGACGAATACGAAACAAACATACATGTCAGAAATACCTTTAATCTCAATATTCTGGATTTTTTTCCTCACAATTGCCATAAAAAAAATGTAGAACTATGAGAACAAAAGTCAGAATTATGACACAAAATGCAGTTTTACTTTTTACTCCACGGCAAAAATAATCATACAGCTACTAATATGTTTTACTTCCTAGCAGGCGAGCGGGTGAAGAGTACTTACTTGACTAGCGATCCTTCTGTATAGTTTGATGTACATTGATGTGTTTGTGATCCACGGGTTACATTTGACAATCAACACCGCCACGCCATTGGCTCCGCCCTGATAATTTGAATAACTCTGCCTCCTGGAGGGTCTACCGCACTGCTAATGAATAATGCCTCAGGAACAAGAGTCCCAGAAGCTCCCGCCTCCCGCCCCTGTCAGTCTAATACAAACACAAGTTCTTCAGCATACACACACACTAAGCGCGAATGTTACTCCGCCTTTCTTTCGTAAAAACATACGCGAAAAACACTCCTAAATAACGCACTGGTACACCAGATACGCCCTCTATCTGCACTAGAGATGCTCTAGTAAATATGAAATGCACTTCTCAAAATATTAATGATTAAAAACAGAGTTTGATCTATCGAAAGCTCATGAATGCGCGAGCTCGAGCTGCTCCATCTCGCACGGTAGCACAGCAGACTCACGCGCTTATGTGTTCCAGAACACACCGAGACCGACGGACAGCCGCCTCCGCCAATCAGAGGACAGGATATTCACTAAGGCCCTCTAAATGGCCAATAGTAAAGCTCCAAATGAAGGCATGTGCTTTCGGTCACCGCCTCTCCTCGCTGAATAGGTATCCAGCCGACTGCCTGTGCTGACCCGACAGAAACTGATCAATATCATCAATATCAACAAATGTCACTTGCCGAGGACAAAAATAACTTTGAATATTAAACTATGATTTATGACCCATGAAAACCCCATCGCGCTGGCCTGGGCACAGTCGTGAACTCGACACAGGCACCGTCACATGTGTAAACAAGCCCTGAGTTCCTCAGCACGAAACGGACGCGAACAGCCGCTAATAATGACCGAATGAAGCTGGAAATACGCGTTATGTGACACTGACATTATTCAACATGATACATTAATGCGAATGTGAGTTTTTAAAGACACCCTACCTAGTTTCTGCAGGAGGAGGGGAACTCTGGGAAATGTAGTCCTGTTCTCTGAACCTGCTGCAAAACAAGAGAAAATATAAGAATTTCAGAAGAATTTATTTTTGTTCCAAGTTCCGTTTTTCTTACTATTTTTCTTTTTTACAAGGTGTAACAATAACTGACACAATACCCTTGTTTATGTAACACGATACTGGTTTATGGGGGATTGTGTGAGCGGGGCTAGTTGTCACATATTTGTTTTAAAGGGATACTTCACTTTTTTTTGGAACAGGATCATTTTCCCACTCCCCCAGAGTTAAACAGTTGAGTTTTACCGTTTTCAAATGCATTCAGCCGATTTTCTGATATTTATAAGAATATCAGTAACCAGACAGTTTCTGGTCTCTTTGACTTCCATAGTAGGAAAAAAATATACTATGGAAGTCAATATTTTTTTTTCCTACTATGGAAGTCAATGAGAGCAGAAACTGTCTGGTTACTGATATTCTTATAAATATCAGAAAATCGTCTGAATGGATTTGAAAACGGTGAAACTCAACTGTTTAACTCTGGGGGAGTGGGAAAATGAGCCTATTTCCAAAAAAAGTGGAGTATCCCTTTAAACACTTCTCCATGCCAACATGACGAAACTTAAATCAGCTGCCATAACAACAGAGAAGAAATTGTGCCCAAGATAATTCAGAAATCTTTGGAAGATATCACTGAACATTTTTTTAACCAAAGAAAAAGTTCAAAGGGTTTTTTTTTTTCTTTCAAAATGAGACAAATCCGATATTACTTTAACTATATATATGTAATTTACCGGTGGATATGACTCTTAATGCTGATCTAACCAGCAGAAACTCTCGATGGGTTTAAACCCCAGTTGCTCTGGCGGGGCATGTGGTACGGAGTCGCTATTACAACTATATTTTGTTCTATACTTTTATGAATTCTATCGAGAAAGAAAAAGGTCAACAAAACAGTCAGTGTTTAGAAATTATTCATTATTATTATGTTTTGAAGTATGCAGTATCGCTGTGTTTTCCAGTGTTTGTTGTCAAACTCAAAAAATGTGTATATTTTTAAAAATAAAAATTGCATTATTTTAATGAAAGAGTTAATAACTATTTTATTGACAAAATATTTTAGTTTGTACTACATATTTTCTAATAGATCAGATAACTCTGTCATGTTACAATGAACATGGGGCATGTTGTCACATTTCACTTCCATTCTTTCGGGGTAAATCAAGAAAAAAGTAGCACACATTGTATAAAAAATAATAATAATAAGTTTAAATTATATAGTGCCTTTCTTGATGCGTGATTTATTGAAGTGACGCAGACGACGTGTGAGTGTGTGTGTGTGAGAGAGAGAGTGTGTGTGTGAGAGTGTGTGATTGAGCAGAGCTGCTTCCTGTTGTTGCAGTAGGACACACACACACACACAGAGAGAGAGAGAGAGAGAAGCACACACACAATAATAAAAATAAATACACACTCACACCCATGTTCACAGATATGCAAGGTTAGAAAACAGGAAATACGAACAATAGACTCGCAAAGTCAAACCTGTGTGTGTGTGTGTGTGTGTGTGTGTGTGTGTGTTATTGAGTGTGTGTTATTGTGTGTGTGTGTGAGGAAGTCAGCATTGTTCCAGCAGAGAGAGATAGTATAAGGAGGGAAACACAGATCCTGAGAAAATCCAGAGGAGTCGGTGTGTGTGTGTGTGTGTGAATCTAACATGATCGTGATGGACAGAAGATGATGATGACGAAGATGACGATGGTCTGCACTGATGGCCGTGAGTAACACGTGTGAGAGTTATTCTACATCTGAGTTTGAACTCTGCGAGGTTAAGAAAGTGTGTTCTAAAGTGTGATGGGATGATGTCATGATCATGTGACCCACACGCTCCAGGATCTCATCCGGGGTCTAGCAGCTGTTTTCAACATATAGTTGTGAAGTCTTGGTTCTGTTAATTACACAACAGCCGTTAGTGAAGGAGAGATTAGAGGAAAACAGGTCAACAGATTATAATCTTCATAAACAGGGGAAGGACAATAATCTCTCAGATCACATCTGCTGATCAACTGACAAACAACAACAACACGATGAGCACCACACACACACACACACTCTCTCTCTCTCTCTCTCTCTCTCTCTCTCTCACACACACAACTATTCACAAAAGTGGGGAAACTATAACACAGCATTATTATATTGGTAGTATGCCTCAATTACATATATTTTAATAATATTATGTCTATAATATACATACGGTATGTCGTCATCACAACTCTTTTAAGCTCCGCTATATCTCATATGAGTGTACAGACAATCTATTTATTTGAAATGTATATTCAGATGATTTTAGATTTTATTATTACATTATTTTATTATGTGGCCAGACAGTTATTTGCGCGTTCCCGTTAAAAGCGCACTCGCATCCGGCATCATTGTTCCCAGTTAACGGGACAAAGATGCTCTGAGAGGGGGGGGGGGGGGGTGGGGGGGAGAAGGGGAGAGAGAGAGAGAGAGAGAGAGAGACGAGGGAGAGAGAGGGGGAGAGAGAGAGTGAGATAGGGATAGGGAGGGAGAGAGAGGGTGGCACACACTGACCGGTGGGTAACAATGATGATGATGATGTTGATGATGATGATGGTCACCGGGCGCACGCGGGTCACCGGGATGCGGGGGTAACGGGCACAGGCACGCGCAGGTGAGTTTGCTGATGATCGTGTTTGTTCGATAATTTCTCGCTGAAGGGCATATTGTTGTCATATGTCTGAGATCGTATGAGATCATGTCGCTGTTAGGATCAAATCCATCACTGTTTCTCCGACCCGCTCATTTGTCTCTCAGTTAGTCTGTCAGAAACATCACGGTTGTTTTGTTGTGAAATCGCTTCATACCGGCACCGGGTAAGGCATTCGGGCGCGCGCATCAGGAAACGCGTTCGTTCACTGCAACAATTCCTGTCAATGATGATTTTTTCAGTCACGATTGATTTGATATTATATTCTTGATCTATATGTAGCCTACACATATTCATAGCAGAAGCTTTAATCAGAATCGCTTTAAGCGGATTTTTTTTGTCACAATCGCTATTTACAGTATTTACAGATTGACTGTAACGTTTCGAATAACGCTCTTTTGTGCGTCGCGCGCCCTACATCCGCCCGCTCGCGGCTGCGCGTGCCCGTAGATCAGGACAATAGACCTGCAATCACATCATATGAGATTATCAAAAGATGATTCTATTGTTGTTGATTCAGGAACGTTAAAAGCTTTAAACTCGTTTTGTAGCGAAAAGTGCGGATTACAATGTGCTGGTCAGATTTATTATAACCTTTATTTTACCGGGAAAATAAGCACATAAGATTCTCTTTTAAAAGAGCGTCCAAGACTGGACACATCTTGCTTAAGTTTAAAAGATAACATCAATCAATAAATTCACATATACAGACACACGCAAATCCAATCAGTTTCAATATCAATACATAACTTCAAACATTTACAGCTCGATGTTTCATTGTCCAAATCGCTTAAAACTACTTTGAAATGTCCAATGAAACCACCTCTGTAAGTTCCACCGTCCTGGCCACATTATTCCAGACAGAGGGAGCGGGAACTCAAAGCCTTTCCCCAGTTAAGCACCACCACTGGGACACACTATCGCTGCTGATAACGAAACTGAGAGACAGACTGAATCTCAGAGCCTTGGGTCAGAAGATTATACACACCAAGTTCTGTTTTAAAGATCGTTATTAAACCATCCTATCTTATGTTTAGATAATCCAATACTGACGAGTCTTTGGATCAGTAAAGTGTGATCAACAGCATCAAATGCTTTTGATAGATGGATAAATAAGGCTGCTGTAGTCGTGCTGTGATGTTTTCTAAAACCTGACTGAGAATCAGACAGAAAGTCCTTTAATAGGCTCTATGCACAACTGCACTACTTCCTGAACTTCAGCCAGCTCCTTGTTTCCTGTATACCATTATTGGACAATTTGATTAATTCAGGTGTGCTTGACCTCAGTAGTCACGGCAACAATAATCAAACACACCTGAATTAATCAATGTGTCCAATAATGACAGACAGGAAACAAGAAGCTGGCTGAAGTTCAGGAAGTAGTGGAGCTGTGCATAGAGCCTATTGATTGTTGTTCAAATGTTTCGAGGACTTTATAGAGAGCCTAAGTCCCGCCTCTTCGCTTCCGGCTCATGGGACCTTATTTCGGAAAAAATATGAATGGTAGTCAATGGCGAGAGACAACTTATCTTTTTATTCCGTCTGAACTGTGCCCTCAATTACACATATGATGTTTGTCAATTTAAAAGATAATTCTGAAAGTCAAAAACGTCGCAGTTTGTCATACAACAGAAGAGTAACATTTAGTTTTATGTGAAAATCGCTCTGTGAACTACATCTCCCGGGAAGACAAACGAGATCCGCTGCTCGTGTGTGTGCAGTCTGGTACAAAACACTCAGGTTAGACGGCGTAACGTTACGATTATAACGTAAGACTGTAGAAACAATGACAGACAGCCTCAGTAAAGTTAGCTTCAGTCATTGAGAGAAAATGTGCGCCTTTGGGGTTTGTAGTCTTTGTAATTACGTATTTTCACAGTCTTATACCTCAACGCTTTTACATCAAACTGCGACTTTCTTTACTTTAAAATGATTCTTTTAAATTTACAAACATCATATGTGTAATTCAGGGCACAATTCAAACCAGATCAAAATATTTGTTGTCTCTCGCCATTGACTACCATTCAGTATTTTTCCGAAATAAGGTCCCATGGTGGTCGACCGGAAGGGGAGGGACTTAGGCTCTCTATATAATCAGAGATATATAAGTAAATACTCACTCACTCACTCACTCACTCACTCACTCACTCACTCACTCACTCGCTCACTCACTCGCTCGCTCACTCACACTGATGTCAGACGAGTGATCAGCATGAACACGAAATCTTGACGGATTTACAAACGGTTTGGTTTCTTACAGACATTGTTAAGGTGGCTATAATTATCTGGATTAGGGATGCTCAATTTGACCGTTTAACCGTTAACCGATGGTAAAAATTTTGACCGATTAATACTGTCAGTTAAACGGTTTAAAAGGTTTTTTTTTTTTTTTTAGTTTTTTTCTATTTATTTATTTATTTTTGCTACATGTTTTAAAAAACAAAACTAGGCATATATAGGGTTTTGCTATATAGTTAAAGGGGCGCATCGACACGCGCAACTACACACGTGCCTGCAGACATCTCCCTTTTTTCGCAAACGGAGAAAGAAGCCGCAAAAGCAAAACTTATTGAAATGTGTGCTGCTTTGGAAATGGCCAATGCGGAAGATGAGAGAGCGGTGTCTGCTACCCAAGCTGGAGATAAAGACCGCAGCCAAAGCAGGGCTCCAGACTGCGACCAAATGGTCGCATTTTGCGACCAAAATTTCAGAGTGTGCGACTGAATTTTACGTCCAGTCGCACATGTGCGACCAGTAAATTTGCCACACGTTAAACGCATGGTTAAGCGAAGCGTGGAAGGGGCGCGTCAATAAATCCGTGACAGAATAGCGCGCATAAACATCTGTGGGAAGGAGACGGAGACAAATATCACAACCTGTTATGTGCGTCTGAGCAATAAGCGATCTATCGAATCGTTACCTAGCAGCGAGTGCAAACAAAATGAAAGTGGAACTAAAATACCAACTCATATAGGCTATGCTTCACGAACCGTTGGCGTTTTTATTAGGTTTAACCAATAATAGCAGCGGATAGCCGTTCTTATGGAGTGCCCCGAACCACTGACAGGAATAAAGCCCCGAACTTGCCAGTCGGGGAGCTTTAGGTTACTCCAGAGTCCAGACTAACCCCAAATCACGTTGACATGTTGCTTTTTTAAATAAAAATTAGACACGTTGTGGATTGAGGTATGCCTGCTTTTTTCATTTAACGAAAAATCTTAGTCTAACAGAAAAAAAGACACGTTGTGGATTGAGGTAGCCTATGCCTGCTATTTTTATTTAACGAAAAATCTTAGTCCATCCGTTTAAACGGATTTATTGTTTTCTTTTTGTCATGCTAATTTGTTAATTATTTAAGTTTAAAAATATATATTAAGTGTAGGCATATTTTATGTTTTTTTTCCTCTGTTTACACAAAATTTGATCTGAATCCAGGTTCTGTTGTTGATCTGTTCTTTATGCTGTTCTTTACACATTAAAATAAAACCTTTGATAAACAAATAAAATTGTTTTTATTTTTAACGGGTCACAGATACGCGTCAATTTTATTTTTATTGCCAATTCAATAATCTTATCGGTTAACGGTTAATAATCGATTAACGAGCGCCGGTTGTCGGTCGGGAAAAATAACCGAAATGAGCATCCCTAATCTGGATGATTATTTATTGATACACATATTATTCATTAGTGTGCAGTATCATAGCTACATCCCTGACGTTTATAACAAACCAAACTGTTTGAAAATCAGTAGAAAAATAAGCAAGTTATGGTTATTTAAAAAGTACATGCACCATTAAAACAGTGTTACGAGTGAGCGAGCTACAGTATCGGTCACAAGATGGCCGCCCGGTGCGGAGGTCGACCTCCATTGGCCAGCAGTGCGGACGAGTTATATCTATGGTTGTACAGTTAGGATTTGTGGTGCTTCTGGTAAGTCTTTTATGATCCATTTCGTTCTTTTGTCCGCTGTACATTGTAGATGTGCGAAAACTACCAGCCCCCAAAGTTTCAAGTCTCTATGACCTACGGTTCGTCCGCCCGCTCGAGGTTAGAGGAGAACACTGATCCGTGGACAATTAAACAATTACACTAGTGTCTCATCGAGATGCGCCTGAACCACATATTACATACATTACAAAAACATGTACACAATAAGTCCACTGTATCAAATTATTAATTTCAATGTCTGTGTGTGTGTGTGTGTGTGTGCAGGTGTTGAGTGTGTGTGCTGAGAGTGTGTGTGTGAGGTCAGCATGGCTCCTCGGCCCTCCTCAGGAGAGTTATGGGGTCTTCACCTGATGCCTCCTCGTATCCTGGTGGACTGTTGTCTTCCCAACGGGATCCTGGTGAGTCTGGAGTGTCTGAGAGAAGCTCCACTGACCAGCGTAAAGCAACAGCTCTTCAGCGAGGCCAGGAAATACCCCCTCTACCACCTGCTGCAGGTACACACACACACACACAGAGAGAGAGAGACACAGAGACACACCGCTCTCAGCTCCTCTGTGATTGGCCCACAGGAGGAGTCTTGCTACATCTTTGTGGGCGTGACCCAGGAGGCCGAGAGGGAGGAGTTCTATGATGAAACCCGACGTCTGTGTGACCTTCGCCTCTTCCACCCCATCCTGAAGGTCATCGAGCCACTGGGAAACCGAGAGGAGAAGATCCTCAACCGAGAGATCGGTCAGTTCGGGCTAACTACACCAGCGTCAGTTCAGGCTAACTGTACCAGCGTCAGTTCGGGCTAACTACACCAGCGTCAGTTCAGGCTAACTGTACCAGCGTCAGTTTGGGCTAATTACACTAGCGTCAGTTCAGGCTAACTGTACCAGCGTCAGTTCGGGCTAACTACACCAGCGTCAGTTCAGGCTAACTGTACCAGCGTCAGTTTGGGCTAACTACACTAGCGTCAGTTCAGGCAAACTGTACCAGCGTCAGTTTGGGCTAACTACACCAGCGTCAGTTCAGGCTAACTGTACCAGCGTCAGTTTGGGCTAACTACACTAGCGTCAGTTCAGGCTAACTGTACCAGCGTCAGTTCAGGCTAACTACACCAGCGTCAGTTCAGGCTAACTGTACCAGCGTCAGTTCAGGCTAACTACACCAGCGTCAGTTCAGGCTAACTACACCAGCGTCAGTTCAGGCTAACTGTACCAGCGTCAGTTCAGGCTAACTGTACCAACGTCAGTTCAGGCTAACTACACCAACGTCAGTTCAGGCTAACTGTACCAGCGTCAGTTCAGGCTAACTACACCAGCGTCAGTTCAGGCTAACTGTACCAGCGTCAGTTCAGGCTAACTACACCAATGTCAGTTCAGGCTAACTGTACCAGCGTCAGTTCAGGCTAACTACACCAACGTCAGTTCAGGCTAACTACACCAACGTCAGTTCAGGCTAACTACACCAACGTCAGTTCAGGCTAACTACACCAGCGTCAGTTCAGGCTAACTACACCAGTGTCAGTTCAGGCTAACTACACCAGCGTCAGTTCAGGCTAACTACACCAGCGTCAGTTCAGGCTAACTGTACCAGCATCAGTTCAGGCTAACTGTACCAGCGTCAGTTCAGGCTAACTGTACCAGCGTCAGTTCGGGCTAACTGTACCAGCGTCAGTTTGGGCTAACTGTACCAGCGTCAGTTTGGGCTAACTGTACCAGCGTCAGTTCAGGCTAACTACAACAGCGTCAGTTCAGGCTAACTACACCAGCGTCAGTTCAGGCTAACTGTACCAGCGTCAGTTCGGGCTAACTACACCAGCGTCAGTTCGGGCTAACTGTACCAGCGTCAGTTCGGGCTAACTGTACCAGTGTCAGTTCGGGCTAACTGTACCAGCGTCAGTTCAGGCTAACTACACCAACGTCAGTTCAGGCTAACTACACCAACGTCAGTTCGGGCTAACTGTACCAGCGTCAGTTCGGGCTAACTGTACCAGCGTCAGTTCGGGCTAACTGTACCAGCGTCCCGTGGTTCTCCTTCTGTTTATCGTGTCTTTACAGCAGGATGAATTCCGATTGCCTGTTAATGTTTTATTTTCCATGGTTGTAAACGAGTGCTCTGTCCGTGTGTTTCCTGTGCGCAGGGTTCGCCATCGGGATGCCCATCTGTGAGTTCGAGCTGCTGAAGGACGCGGAGGTGCAGGAGTTCCGGCGGAACATCTTGAGTGTGTGTAGGGAGGCAGTGGAGGAGCGTGAGGGAGGAGGCGCACACACACAGGCACTTTACGTCTATCCTCCAAACCTCGAGTCCTCGGCCGACCTGCCACAGCACATCTGCAGCAAACTGGACAAAGGTGTGTGTGTGTGTGTGTGTTTGTTCCTCTCTCTCTCCCCCTTCTTCTCTCTCTCTCTCCGCTCCGGCTCACACTCGTCTCTCTGCAGGCCGTCTCATCGTGACCATCTGGGTGATCGTGTCTCCGTCAAACTCGAAGCAGAAGTACACGCTGAAGATCGCACACGACTCTCTGCCGGAGCAGCTGATCGCGGAGGCCATCCGGAAGAAGACGCGGAGCATGCATTTGTCCGCGCAGCAGCTGCGTCTGTGTGTGCAGGAGTACCAGGGCCAGTACATCCTCAAAGTGTGCGGCTGCGACGAGTACTTCCTGGAGAAATACCCGCTGAGCCAGTACAAGGTGTGTGTGTGTGTGTGTGGCGCTCTCTACAGTAGCTGTGCTTCCACAGAAATAAAAATAAAATCCTAAGATGCAGATAATAAACCTATTCACTGTAGGCAGATAATTAGAAGCTGTGTGAATGTAAAGCATCAGTGTGTGTGTGTGTGTGTGTGTGTGTGTTCAGTACATCCGCAGCTGCATCACTCTGGCCCGTCTGCCTCACCTGATGCTGGTCAGTAAGGACAGTCTGTACAGTCAGCTTCCCTCCAGCGGGTTCCTGGCCCCGTCCTACAGCCGGCGCACGCCTCAGCCCAGCCCCTGCCCCGCCGGAGGAGACCCCGGGGCCCCGCGCTCGCTCTGGGCCTTCAGCACACACCTCAGGGTCCGGCTGCTGTGCGCCACGTACGTCAACGTCAACATCAGAGACATCGACAAGGTGAGAGAGAGAGAGAGAGAGAGAGAGTCAGTCATGCTCATCACTCACTGTGATGTGTGTTTTACTCAACCGCTGTGTGTGTGTGTGTGTGTGTGTGTGTGTCAGATCTATGTGAGAACAGGAATATATCATGGAGGAGAACCGCTGTGTGACAACGTCAATACACAGAGAGTACCCTGCTCCAACCCAAGGTAACACACACACACACTCACACACACTCACACACACACTCTAACACACACACATGTAATGATCTCTCACACACAGGTGGAACGAGTGGTTGTCGTACGACATCTTCCTGACAGACGTTCCTCGTTCTGCTCGCCTCTGTCTGTCCATCTGCTCCGTGAAGGGCCGTAAGGGGGCCAAAGAGGTGCTTTACCTTTCCTTACCTGTCAATCAGCATGAGGGACTCACTGAGATCTCACAGCGCGTGTGTGTGTGTGTGTGTGTGCAGGAACACTGTCCGCTGGCCTGGGGAAACATCAATCTCTTCGACTATAAAGACATGCTGGTCGGTGGTAAAGTGGCTCTGGGTCTGTGGCCGGTTCCTCACGGACTGGAGGATCTGCTCAACCCCATTGGAGTGTCAGGATCGAACTCAAACAAGGTGTGTGAGAGATATGGCCGTCAGAAGAGCTCTGTGTCAGATAATCCACTCTGCTCTCTGTAAAAACACATTATAAGACTCATCTAGACATTGATGCTCCTTTAGGAAGTATAATGCATCAACACAAATGACAAACAACCAATTTCACATCTACTGATATATGGAGAGTTCAGCTCCTGCAGTCTATGCACCTAACACTTCAGAAAGTTGATATGATGAACAGATTTAATTTAGGCTTTTATTGCCATTAACAACACTGATCTGTGAACATACACAGAAACTCAACTAAACATGCTTGACGCACAAGAACAATCCTCTCGAGAACGCTCAAACTTGCTGCGTAACACCAGGATGAATCCATCATCATGCGATCATGTGACTCTGAAGACTGGAGTAATGATGCTGAAAATTCAGCTTTGATCACAGGAATAAATGACACTGATATTAACATAGAACTCAGCCATTTTACATTCTGATAATATCTCATTGTTCTTACTGTGTTTTTGATCAAATAAATGCAGCTTTGGTGAGCACAAGAGACTCTTTCAGAAACATTACATGATTATCATAAAATAAAACAACTCATACCGTATACCTCAGCAACTATATTCCCATTGTTACCTGTGTGGTGTGTGTGCAGGAAACGCCGTGTGTGGAGCTGGAGTTTCCTTGGTTTAACCAGACGGTGGTGTTTCCGGACGAGCAGCAGATCGAGGAACACGCCAACTGGAGCATCTCTCGTGAGCTGGGCTACAGCTACTGTCTGGGGCTGGTACACACACTCACACACTCTCTCACACATACACACACACACACACACACACACATAACTCATGCAGAATCTCTGTGCCCCATCAGAGCAGTCGTCTGGCGTGTGACAGCACTATATCGCAGGCAGATGCGGAGCAGCTGCGAACACTGTGCAGTCGAGACCCACTGTATGAGCTTTCAGAACAAGAGAAGGACTTCCTGTGGAGACATCGGTAAACACACACACCTTACATGTTATGGTAACACTTTACACACCAACCCAACCAGCAGCCCCACCACTAACCCAACCATGAGTCCAATCAC
Source organism: Cyprinella venusta (assembly GCA_038021265.1). Taxonomy (NCBI): domain Eukaryota; kingdom Metazoa; phylum Chordata; class Actinopteri; order Cypriniformes; family Leuciscidae; genus Cyprinella; species Cyprinella venusta. The sequence continues at coordinate 29,139,202 of CM075883.1, read as the reverse complement.
AAGCCCAAACCAGCAGCTCAACCATGAGTCCAGCTCTTTCTGTCCTGGGTTTGGGCTCTTCGTAGCCCTCTGCTGTTAGCCTAGCGTATTGATGTCACTGAGCATGTTTTGGACCTGCGCCTGAGAGTGTGGCCCCCTCACTCTGTGTGGTTTGTGACTGTCCTCTGGCTTTCAGCATTGTGGAGTATTGAGCTGACCATGATCTCCAACACCAGATGATGAAAGAACCACCACCATCCAATCAATAGCCCACGGACAAACATACTTTAAATTCACATCAACATTTGACTTCAGAGCCGAAAAGGCATGAAGGGAAGATGAATCCTGTGTCTGATCCTCACACAGATGTGAACGATGTGTTTGCCTTTCAGCCATTACTGTGTGAATATTCCGGAGAGTCTTCCCAAACTCCTGCTGTCCGTCAAGTGGAACTCGCGGGACGAGGTGTCGCAGGTACGGCCGAGAACAGGATTCACTCACACACACACCTCTCTCCGCCCGGCGTTTCTCACGTATCTGTGTGTGTGTGTGTGTCCAGATCTACTGTTTACTGAAGGACTGGCCACTCATGCAGCCTGAATCTGCGCTGGAGCTGCTGGACTGCAACTTCCCTGACCCGATGGTGCGAGAGTTCGCCTTACGCTGCCTCATCCAGGGCCTCACCGACGACAAGCTGAGTCAGTACCTGCTGCAGCTCGTGCAGGTGTGTGTGTGTGTGTGTGTGTGTGTTTCAGAGGTTTCATGTCCACATTTACTCCTGACGTATGTGTGTGTGTGTGTTTCAGGTTCTGAAATATGAGATGTATCTGGATAATCCATTAGCGCGGTTCCTAATAAAGAAAGCGTTGACCAATCAGAGGATCGGACATTTCTTCTTCTGGCATCTGAAGTGAGTTCAGGCGTCGATCTGTGTGAATCTCATGAAAACACACTCTTGAATCACACTTTAAGTTCATGGCACTCACGCGTCTAGCCTCCAACTCTCGTTACTGTGACGTAAAAAACTCTGCAATGCAACTTCTTCATTTAAAGCAGATTCATGAATCAATTAAATTCACTACATCATCGACCATGACCAATAAATGCATTACAATGTACATAATATATTTTTCTGCAATAAAGTTACTGTAATGGGATGTCTCTGGTGTGTACCGCTGGTCCAGGTCGGAGATGCACAATAAGACGGTGTCGCGGCGCTTCGGGCTGCTGCTGGAGGCCTTCTGTCGAGCGTGTGGCATGTACCTGAAACACCTGAACAGACAGGTGGAGGCCATGGACAAACTGGTGAACCTCACGGACACACTCAAGCAGGAGAAGAAGGACGAGACGCAGAAGGTGCTGATTATTGGCCAGTTCACGGGCACTAGCAGAGAATCTGTCATCAATCATCAAACCTTAAAGGAATAATTCACTAAAAATGAGAATTCTGTCATCATTTACTGAGCCTCATGTGCTTTACTTTGAAAGAAAGAAAGACATTCAGACCGCTTGAGGGTGATTAAATCATGACTAACTAACCCTTTAACGTTCGACCCGCTGAGACCATCAGCACTGGACTCAGATACCACTGAACATCTCACACACACACACACACACACACACACACACACACACACACGACAGAGAGATGAACGTGGCTTACCTGACCCGGTGATCGTAAATTCATCCTCGCTCATGACGTCATGCTGAGACTCAATACTGTGTTTGATTGGCTCATGAAGCTCATGCTGCACTCTGATTGGCTGTTGCAGACTCAGATGAAGTTCCTGGTGGAGCACATGTCCCGCCCAGATTACATGGAGGCGCTGCAGGGGTTCGTTTCTCCTCTGAACCCTGTTCACCAGCTGGGGAATCTCAGGTACACACACACACACACACACACTCGCTCTCACACTCACACACTCACACAACATAAGTGGCGTCTGTGTGTGTCAGGTTGGAGGAGTGTCGTATCATGTCTTCTGCCAAGCGGCCGCTGTGGTTAAACTGGGAGAATCCCGATATCATGAGTGAGCTGCTCTTCACCAACAACGAGATCATCTTTAAGAATGGAGACGGTGAGCTTTGTGTTAGAGAAGCAAATCTATCACAGCACAACATCTGAGTTATAATACGGTGTGTGTGTGTGTGTGTGTGATGCAGATCTACGGCAGGACATGCTGACGCTGCAGATTATTAAAATCATGGAGAATATCTGGCAGAATCAGGGGCTGGACCTGCGGTGAGTCTCACACACATCCACCAATCACAGCCCTCTACTCACACACATCCACCAATCACAGCCCTCTACTCACACACATCCACCAATCACAGCCCACTACTCACACACATCCACCAATCACAGCCCTCTACTCACACACATCCACCAATCACAGCCCACTACTCACACACATCCACCAATCACAGCCCTCTACTCACACACATCCACCAATCACAGCCCTCTACTCACACACATCCACCAATCACAGCCCTCTACTCACACACATCCACCAATCACAGCCCTCTACTCACACACATCCACCAATCACAGCCCTCTACTCACACACATCCACCAATCACAGCAGTTTGCAGACAGCTGAGTAACCCGTGTGTGTGTGTGTGTGTGTGTGTGTGTGTGTGTAGAATGCTGCCGTACGGCTGTCTGTCCATCGGGGACTGTGTGGGCCTCATCGAGGTGGTGAAGAACTCTCACACCATCATGCAGATCCAGTGTAAAGGAGGCCTGAAGGGGGCGCTGCAGTTCAACAGTAACACACTGCACCACTGGATCAAAGAGAAGAACAAGGGAGAAGCGTAAGAGACACAGTTCACCTCCTCACACTACACCCTCAGAGTATGCACTCGCTTTGAACAGAAAAAGTAGATCCTTATGAAAGCATGTATATACCTGTATACACTACACTGCAACAAATGATATTCTTTCTTTTGCTGAACGAGGGACTTGCTCTCCTTGATCTCCTTGATCTCCTTCCTTGTCCTCTGAAACGGTCGACTCCAGACTGATGTATAATCATGTCTGCATGTGTTCAGATTTCTTCTCCTGTACCTGTAACGCGCTTTACCATCAGGGCCACATCTGTGTTTATTATTTCCCACAATTAGTACCAGGATATTCCACATGCAACACGTCGTTCTTAAAAACAATATGATGAAATATTAATCTAGCAATTTAAAGAGTATTTCTGTAAACACGATATATTTAAAGTTTACTGCAGAACATGCATATACACAAAAGTATTTTGAGACGGTATGGAGACTTACATCGTTCGCAGTGCTTCATGGGAGTGGGAGGAGCTTTTCTGTACAGCATCATGGGTAATGTAGTTTTTCACTACAGATTCTACTGTTAAGCAACAGCCTCAGAGCTCAAAGGATTAAGTTATCGTTTAAAATCAGAAACTACAGAGTGAAGAAGCCAATCACGGCTGACCTGTGTGTGATGTAGTCTCTCTCCCTCAGCTACGACAGGGCGATCGAGCTGTTCACCCGCTCCTGCGCCGGATACTGCGTGGCCACCTTCATCCTGGGCATCGGGGACCGGCACAACAGCAACATCATGGTGAAGGAGAACGGACAGGTACGCCAACCCATCACCGACCCGACACACTGAGAACAGGCGGAGCTGCAGCTCTGATCACACCAGAGAACGTCTAACTGAAGAGAATCGGCACCGGCTGGTTACTTCCTGTTTCTGGACTGGCTGCAGTAACACGTCTGTGTCCATGCGGGGGCGCTGCGGTCCAGTGCAGAATGAATGGGAGTCAATGGGGTTTCACCCCCAGAAATCCTCTTTTCTCAGGATGTAATTTGAGAGTCGCATTCAAAAGGGAGGGCTAAGATAATACACTCAGCTGAAAACTGCATTTTTAAGTTCTAAAAATCCGTTCAGAAATGTGATGATGTCACACAATAGCAGAATGCTAGCGTGTTCAGCCAACAACGGCCTAACCTGTAAGAAATCGACAGGACATAAGTACTCGTTCATTCGACTTTTGGCCTATAATCTATATTGAACTTGCGGAATCAACAATAAAATCTCTGTTAATTTAACGACAAGCAGGTGAAAGAGACACATTTAGCCGTTTAGCCCCATAGACTCCCATTCATTCTGCTCTCGCCCGCCATCACCCCCAGTGGAATTATAATGAACTGCAACCAGGATGATACACAACAGGGCTAACAGGAAGTGCCGAGACTCTCCGTTAGACGGGCTCTGGTCAAACTCATTCAGTGTCAGTGTTGGTCATGAAAGCCGCTCTGCAGAAGTCAGTGTCCGACCCGTGTGCCGTCAGCTGATCATGTGACCCTGTTTTCTTGCAGCTGTTCCACATCGACTTCGGCCACTTCCTCGACCACAAGAAGAAGAAATTTGGATACAAACGAGAGCGAGTTCCTTTCGTTCTCACACAAGACTTCCTCATCGTCATCAGCAAGGGTGTGCAGGAGTGTACCAAGACCAAAGAGTTTGAGAGGTCCGCACACACACACACACACACACACTCACTGTACAGCACAGGTATCGCTCACTCTGAGTGTGTGTCAGGTTTCAGGAGATGTGCTATAAAGCGTATCTGGCCATCCGTCAGCACGCCAGCCTCTTCATCAACCTGTTCTCTCTGCTGCTGGGCTGCGGGATGCCGGAACTGCAGAGCTTCGACGACATCTCGTACCTGCGCAAGACGCTGGCGCTGGAGAAGAGCCAGCAGGAGGCGCTGGAGTACTTCACCAAGCAGATGAACGACGCGCACCACGGCGGATGGACCACCAAGATGGACTGGATCTTCCACACCATCAGACACATGCCCAACGAGCACTGACACACACACACACACACACACACAGATCTACTGACGTACAGTTACGGTCATAATCTTACATCTCTTTTACTGTTGATCATTTATCAAAATAAAAATGTTTCGTTATTATTCAGTACTAAATTTAATAAGCTATTTCTAATAAAAGACGTTCTACAAGATTAAATAATAACTCCACTTATAAAAGTAACTTCATTCACAAGTTTGTATTGAATCTTGAGTCGCTTGTAAACGTCTGTCCTGATGCTCTGAGTAAAGGGGGTGTACACTTATGACGCAACTGTATTCATATCCATCCCGCAGTCGTGGGAGATTCACTAGAGAGAACGGGCTGTTTCAGGACAGGACGATTTCTTGCCTCGTGACATTATTAATGTCAAGATAATTAAAGATAATTAGTCCAAATTCTCATTCGAGTAATGTGACGGTCTATTGTTTAACAAGTATTTCTATGTCATGATAGTATTTTTATAGTTTTGTATTTGTTGTTTTGTACTGCAGTGTTTAAACGGTAATGAGTCTCTAATGAGAATTACAGATGAAATCCATAAAAGAAATCTGAGCTGATCTGAAAACAGCTTTCCCGTTCTCCATGAGGAAGATCCCTCCTGTGCGTGACACACACACACACACACACACAAGAACACACACAAATACACACACACACAAACTTTCCTAACCCTTTCCTAAAGTTCCTAACCCTAACCGCAAAGACTTGTGGGAAACCACTACATGTGACTGAGCGCCAGAATCACGATGACAATGATGAGGGGTCAGTGTGTCTTCGCTCAGCTCAAGAGAGTTTACAGTCCTCAGGGTATTAAGGTCAAAGGTCAAGCTTTGATTGGCACTGCCACCTCTACACCAAACAGCACAAGCGGTTGGATCAAAGACACTACCCAGAATGCACTGCGGCAGACCGCTTTGGTCACTCCGCTAGTCTTCCGCACGCTAAAGCGCGTCTGCGATGCTGGACCGAATAACTAGCTCGTTCTAATTGTATTTTCTATCTCTTTGGATGCGACACTGTGAGACACGACGGAATTAAGCGAATTTACAATCAGCGAATCAGAGCCAGCCAATTATAATCACAATCTGACAATCATAGAGGAGCTCATCGCTAGCGGTCAGCGTCAGCTAAAATAACGCTTCTAGGAACGACAAGTTATGAAAATGTTTTTTTCTTCTTCTAAACGTCCGGGTTTTAAACGGAGTAGTTCTTGGTTATGTGAACATTAACATTATATCATTCTCCAAACATTCCTCTTGAATGTTCTCTGAAACCAGGATCAACATTTAAAAACATTAGATGTAAAAACGCAGCATGAACGACGTATAAATCATGTTTTTGTGCATTATTATTAACTTTGAATGAACACGTGTTACTGTAACTGGAAGAGCCCAGTCTGTGAACCTCATGCTTATAATAAAGTATTGCACCATTTATCCTGATTACCTTTTTATAATCATATTTATAAAGATTGAGTCTATATATCCAGTACAGGACTCAGAGAGTCTTCAGAAATATGTTTATAAAATAGTAAGACTCATAAATAAGTAGAAATGGTGCAATCATTCACTATAAGCAGGGGATTCACAGAGAAAGTGTTACCAAACGAAAGTGTTCATCATAACGTGTAATAGCTGTTCTCAGATCTGATCACATGATGGTCTGAAAGCGTCGACTTCCTGTCACATGACTCTGCTAGTGCAGCTGTGTATGAATCATGTTTACTTCCTCTGGTGTGATGAAGTGCATCTCTGCTGTGTGTGTGTGTGAGCACAGACGCACTGAACGAGCAATAACACACACACACGCACACACACACAGACGTAGATGTAGTAATGAAATCACTGTACTGTAATGATGATGATGATGATACAATCAGGAGCTCTGTGTGTTTGTTAGTGGATGTTTAATGTTTTACAGTTCTTTATTAAACTCTTTTTTAAATATAAATGCTGTGGGTTATTGGTGAGAGTGTGTTTGAAGGCCTGTTCACATCACGAAGACTAACACACACACACACACACACACATCAGTCAAATCCGGTGTGCAGAACAAGTCTATCTGTCGGCAGTGCTGTGGTGATGTATGAAGCTCTCGCGTCCGCCGCGGTGTAAGGACACAAACTGACTTTATTACTCGCAATTACACGTTTATATCCCAAAATTACGGCTTTGTCAATCACTGCATGAAGTGGCCCTATCTTAGCAGACCTGTCTGAATCACACGATTCCTCAGCTCACACGACTCCGTGTTTTCCACAGTCTCTTCTGTGATTGGCTGCTGTGATCGGGCGTCTGCTGTGATTGGCTCCGTCAGAAGGACGCTCTCAGGTGGTTCCGTGTGTTCTTCAGCTCCAGCTCCAGCTCCAGTATTCTCTGGTCTCTCTGCTCGAGTTGCTCCTGCAGATTCTGAATCTGGTGACACGACACCTGCGGGATTCAAGCGCACAGCGTTACGACCTCTGACCTCTGAGAAAACCACGTGACCTGACCTCTGCTTGTGTCTGACCTCTGCGGGCTCGGCCCGGCTCAGATCTGAGCGTGTGCGTGAGGAGATCCAGTCGTAGCTCTCGGTGTCGTCCTCCGTCCAGTCCTGTAGGTCTGCGATGATGTCAGGGGGGTGTTCTGCGTCCTGATTGGCCGGAGTCTCTGCTTCAGTGGAGTCGAGAGCTTTAGCTCCAGGTCTCAGAGACATCATCAGCGGCCCTGCGTGACCGAGCATTTACGTTTATGCAGATTTAGCGGATGCTTTTATCCAAAACAATTCGTCAAAGAGCCAATCAACATGTGCCAGGTTCACTAGTGGGGATTTAAAGTCGGGACGGTAACACTGATCTATACTATAGATAATATCAGACAACATGTCTATGATCTGGACCTAGAGATCAGCGAGTGGATCGCTCGTCTCTGTTGAGAACAGTGTATGGTCTCATTTAGTTATAGAACTTTAATCATTTATAATTCAGATTATTTGGTGTTCTCAATATCATTCATTTGTTGCTTTAGACTTTCATCTCATTTTCCCCACAAACACCTGAACGCGGCAGCATTTACTCGCCCTCCTCTTGCTCATCATAAAAAACCTTTTTGTTCAATTTTCGGAAACAGATATATCAAGATGTACATGAAGTCTCGTGATGGGATACGATCGCTCTATATGATGAACAGATTTAATGAACTTCATTGTTTTCTCTGATGTATTTTTGGACTTTTTGAGCCGTGATCATGTGAGTGAGGGTGAGTAAATGATGACAGAATTGCAGTATAGTTTCAGGTCAGTTTGACTGGCCTTTATTCTGTCCCCTCAGCCACTCGTCTGCGGTCAGGGCCGGTTGATTGGCTGCTGTGGCGGGATAAACATCCTCCTGAAAACCCTCACACCGCTGACGGAAACACAAACATCACAGTCCATCACAACCTCAGAACAGCTCGGGAAACCTCACACACAGGCTCCTCCCACACACAGGCTCCTCCCACATATGCTCCTCCCACACACAGGCCCCTCCCACCTCCACTCTCACCGTCCGCGGCACACAGAAGCTCAGCGGCTCCAGCAGATGTTTGACTGTGATCAGTCTGTAGAATCTGAACACCTCACACACACCGATGTCCAGACCACGCTTGGGCATCACACCTACACACACCATCAACCAATGACTCACAGCAGCGCTCATGTCAACATCACTCTGTGTGTGTGTGTGTGTGTGTGTGTGTGTACCCAAGCCTCTCTGAGGGGACGTAGACCGATACTCAGACAGGAAGTGAATGAAAGGTCTCTCCGCACTGACCTCATAATACCGAATGTTACCATCGCCCTGAAACACACACACACACACACACACACACACACACACACACACACAGTTCAACTATTTTCCTATTACCTGTAGAAATATCAAATTATTAAATCAAGACACTTGATATTGTTTTGTTTCATGAAATAAAATATTACATTTCTTCTTAAACAACGCATGAAAGTTTTGGAAATGGATGCCATAACTTCTTGTCACTGTTTTTAAAATAATTCAATAGTTCAAACCAATGGTAGGTATTGTACTTTTAAGTAATCTGATGTGTGTTTATGTATCTTGAGGATCTTGTTTAAATGTTCCTTGTTTCGTGTTTTGGCCAGGTCTCTCTTGAAGAAGAGGTTTTAATCTGGTTAAATAAAGAATATTCATCGTTGCGTTAAACGAGAACAGTTGGGTCAATCAAAAAGCCTTTGATAATTTTTTGTCTTCATCGTCTAACGATGATTTGTGCCAAATTTGGTGAAGTTCTGTCAGTGTTTTAGGGCTAGTTCACAAAACATGTTATTTTTTTCTTGAAAAATTCAAAATGGACCTTTCCAGCCAGATACAGCATGTGTGTGTCCGCGTCATAAAACGGGAAAATGACCCCCGAACCTCCATCCAAATCCTCCTCCAGCAACGGCTCAGACAGATCCTCCTGTGGACACACACACACCTATAACACATCCGCTGAATGCACACACACACTGAATATGAGTGTACGTGTGTGACCTGATCCCACAGGGCCAGCTGTCTCTGGTTCCAGCAAGAGTTTCCCGTGGACACCAGCATCTTCAGATCCCACAGGAACAGGATCCGGGACACTCTACGAGAGCCGCAGCAAGACTCCTGGACCAGTGGAACGTCACAGATGAAGATCATGCCTTTATCGTACACACACACACACACACACACCTGCAGCACTCGTCCGGTCCGCGGCTCGATGATTCGGATCTTCTTGTCTTTGCAGACCGTGGCCAACAGACTCCCATCTGCATTAAAACTCAAACAAACCAGCAGCTCAGAGTGTGTGTTTATCACACACACCGGCACCTCTGGTGTGTCTAAACGCCACACAAACACCTACAACAGACACACACACACACACACCGCTGACAGACGGATGATCTCAGAAACATGATCTACGTCCAGCGCATCAGTACATCACAGGCTAAAGGACACTTATTAATCTTTAATCGCTGTTAAACGCTTTAGATAGAGGAGAACTGACTCCAGAACAGAGTGTGTGTGTGTGTGGTCATACCTTGCAGTCGTAGGCGGAGCTCAACAGCAGGTCTGTGGCGGTGGGATGCCACTCGATGAGCGAAACCCTGCGGCCGTGAGCGAGCAGATCTACACCGGGAACCGTCAGGTCAACCTTCAGGCCGTTAGGAGGGATGTCCCACACCTTCACCTGCACACACACACACACACACACACACACACACACACACACACACACACGTCAGCTGAGTTTACATCTCACAGTTCTGTTCAAATTAAAAAGGGGAATTGCACAGTTTTATCAAACAATTCAGACTTTTTTTTTCTTGCAATTGCGAGTTTTCATAATTTTCATTGACTTTATTTAATTTGTTAATCCCGAACTCTAGATCAAACCGGAGTTGGCAGAGAGTGTGTACACTGCGCTTTGAGACCGCTGAACCTGATCTAAATCAACCCCAACCCAACCCTAACCCTAACCTGACCTAAATCAACCCTAACCCGAGTTAGTTCATCTAGCCGTATGCTGCAGCTGATGAGGACTGGAGTGTTTCAGCTTACATGTGGAAGAGTTCAGGCAGATCACAAGAAAAAGAAAGAAAGAAAATCAACTTTTATCTCAAAATTTGCAATGGCATCTCACGATGTTTGTAAAATTTTTATTTTATTTTTATTCTGCCATGGATTAAAAAATAAAATGTAAAAGTAATTGTGACTTTTTATCTTGCGATAGCGAATTAACATCTTCATTTAACTTTTTATTTTAAATGTAAAAAAAAAAAAACTTTTATATATCTCTAATTGCAAGTTTACGTCTCACAATTTTGATTTTTCTACTTTCGTCTCACAATCCTGACTTTTCGTTCAGAATCGGGAGAATAAAAGTCAAAATGATGAGATTTGAACTAAAAAATAGTGAGAAATAAAGTCTGAATTGTGAGATAAAAATGTGCACTTTATTTTTTTTTTCGTTCTGTGTTGGGAATAAGTTTTTTCTAGTTCAGGTTTGAGTAAATGATGAGCGGACTCCTGAAGGACGGACCGTACAGTCCTCAGAACAGGAAGCGATGCGCAGGTCGTTAAACGGGTCCCACTTGACGTCCAGCACACGAGCGCTGTGACCACACACACGCGGATGCAGAGGACTCACACGGCCCGTCTGAAACACACACACACACACACACTCTGGGTCAGAGCAGGCTATGCTGTGTTACGTTGTGTCTGAGGGGGAGTGGCCTTACATGACGGACAGAAATGACAATGAAGGCCCCGCCTCCTGTACACTCGGTCACCACGGCGATGAAGCGTGGATTGACAGCACAGAACTGGTTGTCCTGGACACTATGTGTGATTGACAGCCCGTGGCACCGCCCCTTGACCCCCACCTTCCCGATCACATGATGAAACGCCCCACTGGAGTGACACTGGGACATCTGAAACACACACACACACACACACACATATACACACACACAATGACAGGGTAATCAATACATAATGACTGACAGGATGTGTGTGTGTGTGTCGTTCAGTACTGAAACAATGTTTTAGCTGAAGATCTCATTAAGGATTTTCCATCTCATGAATCATTGAAGATCCTACAAATTTGGATCTTGAATCTTTAATGCTGTAATAGATCGAGTTCCAGAACAAGCCGTTACAACACAAAACATCTGACATTTGACCCCAACAGCGATTCTCACGCCCGCACAACTTTCTCTCTGACGACACGCCGATCTCTGACCTCATCTCACATTAGTCCGTCTGTTGAACTGAACCATAGTTGAGCATTTCCCCACTCATCACCACTGCGTCTAAACACGTCATAAACAATTAAAAGTTAAGAATAAACCCCGGCCGAGATCACAGCAGAACTATAATTAACAGGGTCATGACCCTCTGGAACCAAATTATTTATTTTAAAGTTAACTTTTAAAGGGCACTTTAAGAGTTAAAATTAAAAGCTAAATTAAAACCCATATTCAGTGTGCAAATTGAACAAAGTCAGTGTATTGACTTATACCTGATCTATAAATGGGACTCTAACCTCTTTTTACTCCTACTAATATTAATAGTAATAATAATAATAGTAATAATAACATCATTCCTATGACAGGAACAGCCATATATTGCAAAACAAAAGCACTGAAAAATAAATGAAACTTTCATCATTAGTTTTGTCATAATTTCTAGACATGCAAGAGATGAACCTGTGAGCTTTTATCTGAGCGGAAAACAAGTTTCCAAACGGGTCAAGTTTAGAGAAATGCTGTAATCTTCAACTATGCAAATGTGAAAATAATGTGTAATTGCGTTCCTAAATGTGCGTTAAACTCAGCAGATCCACAGATACAGTTGACTGCATTCATACACTGAGAACTAAGCGGCCAGCAGGCCAATGAAATAATGGCGTAATGGTATAATGGCTTCAGATATTAGCGACGGCTAACACAGTGGTGACCCTGAGAAAGGGACAGACTTTCAGACCTCATCAGAAGTCCTTCACACACACGGCACATGATTCAAGCAAGAAACATCAGTGACCAACAACCCTCAGAAAGCAAAGACTGAACAGCTACTACAGGAATTCCTGTAGAACTCTCTCTCTCTCTCACACACACACACACACACACACACACAGTTGAAGCGACTTCTGAGGTCAATAGAAAACGCTCGTATTCTCAAGATGTTGAAAGCCTCATTTGAACCTCACAGTGACGTCACCGCACAGGATCTTTCACAAGAGTCAAATCCTTCAGTTTCCTTCTGCTTTCTCTCTCTCTCTCTCTGTGTGTGTGTGTGTGTGTGTCTTACCTTCATAATCACGAGGAGTCCGACATCACAGTATACTGGTGTGTGAGAGAGTGTGTGTGTGTGTGTGTTTGCTCGGGTCTCAGGAGGTTGATGAGCGCAAGAGTTCATTAATTAATTATGATTCGAATCCATGAGGAAAATACAGCATGTGGGACAGAGTGTGTGTGTGTGTGTGTGTGAGAGAGAGAGAGAGTTCACGGACACTGACTCTGTAAATGCCATCTGAAGTTTATTCAACACTAGATCAACACACTTACAGAAGCACATTTCTGCCACAAGCAAATAAATAACCTTTTGTAGATCAGATAAAACGTTGGAATTAAGATTTGCTAAATTTAGATTATGAGTTAAAATTATGACATACAAAATTATAATTATGAGATGAAAAGTCTAAATTTGGATAAAAGGCCATATATTCACATCTTCAGTGGGTTAGTAAGACTAATGTTGTTTTTGTGTCGTCATTCAGATTCCAGACGCACGACTGTTCTGATGTTCCACACACACACACACACACACACACACACACACACACACACACACACACTCTGACAGGAGGAACAGTCATAAATAAAGGCCTCATATCAGGAGGAGTCAGTTCATGTGCAGAAACACACACACACACACACACGTCACGTGACCGTCAGACCGTCCAATCAGAGCTCTTGTCCGTCGTCCTCCAGCTCGTCGGTGATCATGTGTGAGATCTCGGTGAAGCTCGCCCGCTCGTCTGCTTTCTGTGGAACACACACACACACACACACACACACATTCAGCACATCCAACGTTACATGCTCAATTAAGTTCTTAAAAAAAGACATCGCAGACGGTGACATCATATTCAATAAATTACTTTCCTTCACATTCAGTTAATTACTCATTAATGATAATCATTCAAGCACGCATCAGCGCTTTCACTCGGAGGTTTACACGGAGATGATGTCGTTTTTCAAAGTGTGTGTTCTCGAGCTCAAACACTGTCAACGGCCGGATCGCATGAACAGTTTCAGTAGAGCGGAGTTGATCACTAATGATCTTTATAACGGAAGTGAATCAATCAAAACTAACTTTATCTGGACGATAACTTTATTCTAGATCTGCTGTAAAGCCCAAACACTCTCTGTGACTGTAATCTCCTGTTATTATCACTGTACAGCTGCTGTGAAATGTTTCCTCCAGAAGCCTCTTGCTCGTGTTTCATGATGAGGCTCAAGAGAAGCATCAGCTACAATCAGTCCTCATGACAGAGGCCCACACACACACACACACACACACACACACCCCCGTTACCTCCATCCAGCACATCTGCATGATACTGTAGATGCGAGCCGAGGCTTTCTTGGGCCGATAGAGCCGGTGTCCCTGAGTGACCATCATCACCACCTCGTGGTTCTGGTTCTGTTCATACGGCATCTTCCCCTCCGTGAAGACTTCCCACATCAGCACACCTGCGGACCACGAGCACAGCAGCGTCAAACACCACAGCGTCCGTCCAAGCTTAGAGCGATCAGGAGATCCAGACACTGACCGAAGGACCAGACGTCAGATTTGCTGCTGTATTTGCAGAAGTTGAAGACTTCAGGAGGAGACCATTTCACTGGGAACTTCGCTCCGGACGAACTCCAGTACTGATCGTCCAGAACATACCTGGAGGAGAACAGAAACATCTAAACATCTGGAGAACTTTTATTATTGTTAGAGGCAAGGGTGTGTAAGTGTATTGTTATTATTGTAATATTTATAATAATAATGATTACTATAATTTACAATAATCAGAAAAGGACACAACACGTCGAGACAGAAGAGGGCTTGAGTGTGTGTGTGTGTGTGTGTTCAGTACCTGGCCATCCCAAAGTCCGACACCTTCACCACCAGTGAGCTGTTCACCAGACAGTTCCTGGCCGCCTGGCGGACACACACACACACACACGCACACACACACACACACACACACACACACACACACACACACACACATTTATACGGTAACACAAGGCTCTACCACAGTTAAATGCTGCTCTTTTGAACTTTCTATTAATCAAATAATTTATCACAGCTAATAATCATAAATGTCTGATCATCAGATCCTCATATTAGAGTGATTTCTGGAGGATCATGTGACTCTGAAGACTGGAGTAATGATGATAAACTCAGCTTTGATCACTGGAATTAATTTCACTTTACTGTATATTCACATAGAAAACAGATGACTTACACTGAAATATGAATTCACAATATTACAGTTTTTATGGAATCCGCCATAATGATATAATAGAACATTATACATATTTACTACACAGCTCTGAGGAATGCTTGAGTCTGACTGAGAGAGAGAGAGATCTCAGAATAAACCCCCTCCAGGTTTCTGTGTGTGTGTGTGAGTGTGTGTGTGAGAGTGTGTGTGTGTGTGTGAGTGTGCGTGTGTGTGTGAGTGTGTGTGAGCGTGTGTGTGTGTGTGTGTGTGTGTGTGTGTGTGTGTGTGTGTGTGTGTGTGTGTTCACCAGGTCTCGGTGGATGAAGCCGTTCTGCTCCAGGTGCTGCATGCCCAGGCTGACGTCGTGGCAGATTCCCAGCAGCTCCAGTGCTCCCAGTGCTCCTCTCCGCTGCCGCAGGTAGTTCAGCAGACAGCCCAGCTCCATGAACTCCGTCACCAGGTAGATCGGCCTCTGCTGCGTACACACACCGTACAGCTGCACCAGGTTACGGTGGGACAGATTCCTGCGGGACACACACACACACACACACAGGTGAGCCAAACACTCGGAGCTGCACTGCAAAACATGTTCAGAAATGTTTGATATTTGGACTGGAAACCAGACCGAAACACTGAGTGAGAAAAGCCTTTATTGACTCTCAGGGTGTGTGTGTGTGTGTGTGTGTGTGTGTGTGTGTCTCCTACATCATGATCTTGGCTTCCTCTATGAAATCATCTTCACTCATGGCTCCTTCCCTGACGGTTTTAATGGCCACTTTATGCTGCGCCCTCCACTTTCCCAGTCGCACCACTCCAAACTGGCCGCAGCCCAGCTCCTTCATGAAGGTCAGCTCCGACGGGTTGATCTCCCACTTATCTGCACACAAGCGTCCAGTCCAGCTTATTTCTGTAGAGTTAGGCCTCGGCAGGAAAATGAAAGAATTACAGATTCTGAGGTTCCTCAGGAGAGCAGGTGTGAGGTGTGACCCCTGACCTCTGACCCATACGTGACGTGTGTGAGTGACAGTTTCGCCACAGCAGGGATTCATTGATTGAAAACATTGATCTAAAATATTTTGAATCTTTCAATAATTTAATAACATGTGTTCAGTGTGTGTTCTGTCAGTGTGTGTGTGTGTGTGTTCAGTGTGTGTTCTGTCAGTGTGTGTGTGTGTGAGTTGAGCGTGTGTGTTCTGTCAGTGTGTGTGTGTGTGAGTTCAGTGTGTGTTCTGTCAGTGTGTGTGTGTGTGAGTTCAGTGTGTGTTCTGTCAGTGTG
Organism: Cyprinella venusta; assembly: GCA_038021265.1. NCBI lineage: Eukaryota > Metazoa > Chordata > Actinopteri > Cypriniformes > Leuciscidae > Cyprinella > Cyprinella venusta. The sequence goes on along the minus strand of CM075883.1, from coordinate 29,123,080 downwards.
TGTGTGTGTGAGTTGAGCGTGTGTGTTCTGTCAGTGTGTGTGTGTGTGAGTTCAGTGTGTGTTCTGTCAGTGTGTGTGTGTGTGAGTTCAGTGTGTGTTCTGTCAGTGTGTGTGTGTGTGAGTTGAGCGTGTGTGTTCTGTCAGTGTGTGTGTGTGTGTGTGAGTTGAGCGTGTGTGTTCTGTCAGTGTGTGTGTGTGTGTGAGTTCAGTGTGTGTTCTGTCAGTGTGTGTGTGTGAGTTCAGTGTGTGTTCTGTCAGTGTGTGTGTGTGTGTTCTGTCAGTGTGTGTGTGTTCAGTGTGTGTGTGTACCGTAGCTGAAGCCTGCAGTGGGCGGGGCTCCTCTGGTCTGGTCACCCACGGCGTGTCGGAGTCTGGACACGAGTCCCGCTGCGTTGTGTTTGTGGTACTCGATGAGCTCACACACACTCCCGAACACGTACTTCTCCGCCAGGTAGAACTGCGGCGGCGACACGCGCGTCTCTTTGATCTGGTAATGTCTGACCGCACCTGCTCCATCCCTATCACCAGCAGACACGTCACCATCCACACACACCATCAGCACTGCATCACGAGTGTGTGTGTGTGTGTGTGTGTGAGTCTCACCCTGTGTTCTTGGTGTACAGTGACACAGTGTACGTCCCCGTATTGCTGGACACTCGGACCATAAACCCCCCTTCCTTACCCTAAACACATCATCAAATGAGTTTAACACACACTGTTCTGAATGTTCACACACACACGCACACACACACACCTCTTTCCTGAGCAGCTCTTCAGCTTTGCTGCGATTTACATTTTTACAGAACCATCTGAAACACAAAACACACAAATAAACAACTGAAGTTTAAAATCTGATCACAAAACACACAGAAACATGAAAATAGACATTTATTAATTGAGCAAGTACGTTATAATATTCAGTAAGATTTTTTAAAGAAATTAATACTTGAATTATCAAATAAAATTGTGAAAAAAAAAGATTCTGTTTCAATAAATGATGTTTAGAAAACTTATACGTGCCCTCTGGAATAAAAAATCAAATCATACACCATATTCCACACCAGATGGGGGCAGTATACCTCCGCGGCCGCGCGCACTCATGTCTTCAAACAGCACGGGCGAGCGCTGTGTCGCTCTGTCTCCTACCGCATATTAATCAAATCAACAGACACGATAGTAAAGTTGGAAGACCGCAGTTTCACGGGGATCATTTGGAGATTTTCAGAGATTAGAAACTAAATGAACAACATCTCAATAATAAATTATAAAACCCGTCTATAGACAAGCCGGTGCATTTCAACGATATAGGACAATTAAAGCCCAGGTTATTATTTCTAGTTTATGGTATTCGTTTTGTTCATGTTACATTTTTATCAATAGTTTGAATTAATTTGACAGACAGCATTCCCTGAGGTGGACCAAGATAGCGCCATTCAGAGCTGCCAACTCTCACAAATTCACTGAGACACACAACTGACACTGTTCACACACTCAGGCCACACATCCACAGAAAAGGACACGGAGACCGATCTCAGCTCTCAGATTCTGATATTTTTATTACGCAATTCAAACAATAAATGCAGTTTTGGCGCTTGTAAATGTTAGACGACAGATCCCTAGCGCACGTGAGCCGATCATCTCTGCTAGCTAATGCTAAAAGAACACGAACACTGTTGAAAGATACAGTATGCTACAACTTACCAAAATGTATTCCTCATGCATAATACCGACCAATCATCTTTTAACTCATCTCTGGACTGAAATGTAGTAGTGGGCTGTATTTTCCACACGACTGACATCAGGTTCAGGTAAACACAAGCCGCGCGAGTTACTCGTCTATTGCTGATTGGCTGGTGGTTATGTTGCCCGCCCGCATACCGCCTCCCCATGGCCGAAACTGGTATTACGACACCAGTATTACGACACACACGGGCCGGGGCTAGTAATTTAGCATGCTAATTTAGATTTATATCTCGGCAGCACTATAACTTGGCAGTTTCTTAATGACATCATTGCACTTATTTCTTCTCATTCTTTTCATTTGTGTATCAATTTTGCTCATTTTTTGGATATTTTTACCTCAATTATCCCATATGGCACCTTTAAAACTCATGAAACTCTAATAGAAGTGTGTTTTCTGTGTCCTCATCACTATGAGCGAGCTGTGTAGAGCTGTGTAGAGTTGTTGTGTAGAGTGGTGTGACTCACATGAACTGCTCCAGTGTGTCGGACTCTTTCTCCGTCACGTAGTTGCTTGGGATGTAGCCCTCGTCTCTGCAACAACACACACAAACACACAGAATAACTATAATCTCAAATTGGGTTTCATCCGAATGCATCGAAATCCACCTGCTGGGAAAGATCAGTCATTACAGGAAGAGATTAAAACACACTTTTCAGTCAGTCACACCGTCTGACTCGTCAGGGCAAACACTGGGCAGATTATAATGATGTTCATCACATGTGATGACCCCAAACGCCACAATCGCTGAGATACACACACATTAGACCAGAGATGTTCCTTTAATGTCCTTCTAAACCTCTCTTTACGCTTTATCACCACCACATATCGGATTTAATGCAAAAAAGTGCTTTTCTTTCTCAGTATTTTTGTCTTTTTTTCAGCTCAAATACTTAAAAATTCTTAAATCAATGTGCATTTACTAAAGCACTAAAATCACATAAGATATTATGTTTTCTGGGAAAATTAATCAAAATTAATTGAGTTGATGCTTAAAACAAGCAAAATGATCTGCCAATGGGATCAGAAAAATAATCTTACTTCAAACGGAAACATGTTTTTCTTTACAGCATCGGTAGATCATTTTCCTTGATTTAAGCATCAGCTCATCAACTGTTGTCTGGAGAATGAGCTTTAGTGGACTATTATAACACTGAGCTGAGATCAGTCCTGTGCAAACTGACAGAACTCAAGCTGAGTATCAAGGTGATAAATGCTGTGTTCTCACCAAATATTCAATCTGTCAGTCGGCTAGTCCAGCAGAGATTTATGAGCGATTTAAGATATCGGACCTGAACACACTTTAGGGAAAGATGTCAGAGACGCACCCGTGTGTGTTTCGGGCCTTGTACCAGTTGACGTCACACTTCTCCAGGATCACATACTCTTCACCCCTCTTCAGCGTCAAATCGTGAGGCTCCAGCCCTTTGAAGTCGTACAGCGCGATGACCACTTCCTGTGCAGGCTCCGCCTCTTCCTGTGCCTCCAGTGGGGGAGGCGGGGGCGGCCGGCGAGCCTGTGGAGAAAACACTGATGACACACACACACACACACACACACACACAGTAAAGCCCTCAGATGTGGAGGCGAGTGTAACTCACCGCTGAGCCGCCGCTGTCGTCTCCAGGAACCGGCGGGAGCGGTTTACGGGAAACTGGAGGAGAAACACTCCAGTTATTTCCACAGGAAATACACACAATCAATGATGCAAACGTCACACATCACAACGAACGACACGTCTTTCATGAGAGGCTGAATGAGTGTGAAGCCTTCATTAGAGATAAACGATATCAGATGGTATCGGCTGATGCGCGTTCAGTTGTAATGTTGTCGTTATCGGCCCGATCATCAAATGTGCCTGATCTATTAAAGCTGATAAATGATGTATTATTTCCGTCAGATGTGTCTGTTCAACACGAGGGCTTTGAACTGCTACATGTATAACATGTTCTGTCATATCGGCTCCATCAATCATGACGAGGGCATTATGATTGTGTGTTTGGGACGTGGCTTTTAATGGTGAGATTTTTGTTTTTTGTAATCAAAATGTTGATTTAGGATTTAGAGGCCAATATATCGGTTACCGGCTTTCAAATTTTAAGAATTATTGGTATCGGACAAAATGTGGACATCGGTGCGTCGCTGCCTTACATGACGAATCTCCATCGTTTGAGGACGCTTTGATAGACGTAAATAAATAAAACTTCAGAAGATTAGTTCACAATCGATTCTCTCCACATTATCCAAGATGTGTTTCCTTCTTCAGTCGAAAATAACGAACTCGCACACACTATCAATACTACAAATGAGTGTCAACATGATATTAGCAACGTTTCAGTCTCACAACCTTCGTCAGGCATGAACAGTCGTATCATCTGGAGACATGTCGTTTGTTTCGTATTGTGACATATCGGAGTGAAAGGCATGATCAAATACAGGGCGGGGCTTGATTATGTTGGTGATTGGATGTTGGGATGTGGGCGGGGCTCTCACCGTCCCCGAACAGGTTGTAGCCTTCGCATCCCGGCGCGAGTTTATCCACTTGTCCACAGCACAGCCACTCGCCCTCCTGCCAGAACTGAGGGTGGAACTTGGCTGCGATATGAGGATTGTGCCTTATCTCTGAGGAAAACACACACACACACACACACACACACAGCTGTCTGCACTGGATGGGTCATGTGTGAGCATTAAAGGGGGCACATCATGAAAGTATTTTGAAATGATTTGTTTCTGATATATTTGCAGCTCTTCATTCCTCGACAGTGTGTCGGTTCTGCGTTGACTGTGGAAGTGGGCCTGTTTCTGTTTCTTCAGTGGTTTTGGGTCGTGTGAATGCGAGAGTTTACAGTACATTCATTAAATACATGTTTCTTATGAAGATCATACACGATTAATGAAACACACGAGGAACTCACTGACCTTCCTTGATGTTCTGGACCCAAACGTTTCGACTCTCATTACTGGGAGCGAAAATATACAGCGTGGTGGAATCATGGACGACCTGGAGCGAGAGAGAGATTGTGATCCGACCCGTCCGTGTTTAAAACAACCGATGTTGTTCCAAGGTTAGTGATCTGAAGAACCATTTGTGGTTCCATGGGTGTTAAAGGTTCCTCGTGGAACCAATGTAGAACCATTATATGAGAACTGAATTAAGCTGGACGATGACATCACTGTTCACTCATCTCTATATATAAATGAACTAAATTAATAACTTCTTTCCAACAGAATGAATCCTCACTGAAGCTGGACTGTGACTCTATTCTCTTCAGAAACACACTTTGTTGCATATTCTCCTGTTATCTCTGTACAGCTGCTCTGAAACACTGCTGTAGAAGCACTGTGGAAATAAAGGTGACTTAATCTTCATTTTTAAGAGTGAACTTTAAACATCTGGTGTATACCAAATAAATTTGGTGCAGAAACACTTTTCACTCAGAAAGTGCTAGTAAATTTCTTAAATAACCAACGATGATCTTTTGTTACAGCATGTATTGTGTGTGTTTGCATCAGTTTTGAGGTTGTAATAAAGACCTGGAAGGGGTATTTATTCTGGCAGGGGATAATGGAGGCGCAGTTCTTCACGATCTCCACACACTTGATCCTCTGCAGATCCACCGAGCCCTTCTTCAGCCTCTTCTGCAAAACACAATCCTCAATCACACTCAATAATCCTCAATAACCATCAATGACACTCAATAACCCTCAATAATCCTGAATCACAATCAATAATCCTCAATCACAGTCAATAACCCTCAATCTCTATGGTGGCCGATATATCGTACATCTCTTCCTGTAACATTTAAAGAATGACACAATGATATTTTCCCACTCATGACCCAAAAACAGAAGATTTTGAAGGCTTTGATGTGTTAACTTAATATCACCAGTAAAGCGTTCCCTCACCTCGGCTCTGAGCTCATAGTACGTGAGTTTGCTCTTGGTGAGCACAAACACTCTCTCTTTATAGTTGAGCGGAGACGTTCGCTTCTTCTGCTGAGAACGTTTGATCAACGTTTCCTCCAGGACGGGTGTCAAGCTCATCTCTGAGGAACCTGAACGCCCAGAGCTGCCATGGACCTGAGAAACACAAGCACATGGAGTGACTCGAAACCTCAGAAACCTCAGATGATCAGTCAGAGCTTCGGCTCAAACATCCCCATCGAGATCGCTCAACGTTCAGCTTTCAGACGCGAGTCTCAGTCCTCAATCTCTGAGCTCCAAAACACAGACAGACTGCAGTGAAGATCAGATTCCTGGAGAAGAGCCCCCTAGTGGACAGACTCGGGATCATGCTCAAGAAAAGCCTTCATGTTTATTTGTGATTCAAGATTTATCGCATCCAAAATAAAAGTTTTGTTTACAAAATATGTGTGTGTACATATGTTTAAGAAAAATGGGTTATTTATATATAATATATATATATATTATAAATTATGTATAAATACAGTATAAACAAGCAAGTATTTCTATATTACACAAGACTATTTGATGTGATTTTTACATCTGGAAGACGTATTTTTAAGGTTGTTTGCTCGTCTATAGGACATTTCCTGTCAGACATCAAATAGATGTTTAGAAGATGTCAGTTTAACTTGCATTCTAAATCTTTACATCTTAAAGACCTCTTATAAACGTCTATTTGGCATCTGACAGGAAAAGTCCTATAGTCATATTGCAGATGAGCAAACACTCTTAAAAATACGTCTTCCACATGTAAACATTACATCAAATAGACTGGTGCTGTAATCGACCAATCAGTGTATTTCAGCAGTGGAAAGAGGTCAAACAGCCGGACTACAGTCAAATAATGCTACATTTACCTCAGGAAAAGCCAATTAATAACCATAGCACAAGTTGGTTAGAAAGAAAATGTTGGTATAAATTAGTAAGCTATTTTGCTAAATATGTGCAACATATTTATTACATTTTTACTGATATCATTACAATATTATAGCCTAAAATTTACATTTATTTTGAGCCTATATTTAATTTGAGTTGTTATTTTAACCTTTAATAATTCCAGCTGACAGGGCTCTCTGTAGTCTTTGTTTACAGCACTGGTGAGACTTTCTTTCTTGAGAAAAATCAAGACCGGAATAAAACCACAAGAATTAAATTGAAATAGTAACATTTGTATAAAGCAATAATAAAAGCAGTACCAATCATTGCACCATTCTGTCACTAAAGGATGTGTATTTAGGCTACCAAATGTTTTGACAACCAAAATAGCATACCAGTAAAGTTACACTTATCGTGATGCAAATTTTTATCCCCTTCGGAATATAATCATTCTGAAAGAGAGAAGTAAAAAATGTCTCTGTTTCTGGCCATAACAGGAGAATAATACACAGCTCTGAGACTCTAAACCTGAACTTTGAGCGGTCTTGATATTGAGATTCCGTCAACACACACACACACACACACACACACACACACACACACACACACCAGCTGAGGTTAATCAAATCAAAAACAGTTGCAATATCAGTAGAGGTCAAACACTCAATGAAATAAATTCAATCACATTTACATTCATTTCAGATTTCACACAACACTAACTTCTCTCTTCAAAATCAGCACTAAATATAAAAATGAAAAATCGAGTTCCTGAATCAATAACAGCGCGGTAAACCTGTAGAAATAACATGAATAAACATAATCATTCGGCTTAAACTGCCTTTGTTTGTTTTGTTTAATTGATTGTTGAACAGAAACTAGAATGACCGCAAAATTAATTTCTAAAAGAACTTTCATTTTCACTTCTAAACGAAGATCTCACACACACACACACACAGGTTTATTCCACAGAGTGACTCGAGCTGCAATAAACGAATTAATATTAAAACATTTCTTACCTCCGGGTAGTGTTCCGCCCGCGTGTGTGTGTGCGCGAGAGAGAGAGAGAGAGAGAGTGTGTGTGTGTGTGTGTGTGTGTGTGTGTGTGTGTGTGTGTCTGCGGTTAGTGATCAGGAAACATGAATCAAGGAAGTCTGTTATTTATTCATGTTCATGTTCACTTGAAATATATAAAAATGATTCTTCCGTTTTTTTGTAGCCTAGTTTTTGAACATCGTCGTTTACTTGCCAAATGTATATTTAATTTCTGACTGTTGTTGACCGATGTTTGCACACAGATAACGTGACATGTTCTCGTGTGTGTGTGTGTGTGTGTGTTTACCGTAGTTTGTTACATGAAACGATTTCAGTGGATGCTCAACTATGTTTGTACAGTGAGTGAGAGGATCTGCATGTTCTTCCTCTCTTGGCCTTCCTCTGGCCGTGAGCTCACACTGCCGACTGCGCCGCCTACTGGACTGCTCGGGTTTTAAATCATTGAAATTGAAAAAAGTATTTTCCATTTAAACGTTCCACCAAAAACGTTCGTGATTGGTGGCTTGACGAAAACTGTTCTGTAAAGTTTGAGACGTTGAAACACACACTCTAACAGATCAGGATAAATAACATTTTCTGTTGAACAATCAATTCAAGGTCAGGGGATCTCTGGAAAATCCGTAATTCGTTTGTAATTATAAAACGAAAATATCGTTTTTCTGTTTTTTTGTTTCAAATAGAAAAAACAAATAACCGTTTTTGGTGTCAGAATCAAAAAACGAAAACAATTAAAAACTGCCCGTTTTTCGTTTTTGGAAATCATTTTATCGTTATTCCTTTTTGAACAAAGAATGAAGTGAGTCTTTGAACTTCTTTATTATATAAAAAAGTTTTATAATTTCAGTTTTAGTCTACCATCACCTCGCTAACTATAGTTACTTTTATTTTGAAAGTGTTTCCGGTTACATTCGCTTCCAAAAAAGGAATGGACCACGTGACTGCCATTTTTGGGTTACAAACGAAAACCGAATTGACAGAAGTTCAAAGACTCAAAAAGGAATAACGATAAAATGATTTCCAAAAACGAAAAACGGGCAGTTTTTAATTGTTTTTTCGTTTTTTGATTCTGACACCAAAAACGGTTATTTGGTTTTTCTATCTGAAACAAAAAACAGAAAAACGGTAAACGAATTACGGATTATCCAGAGATCCCCTGACAGCTTCCTTCCGTTATTTTTTAATCCCATTTCATGTCTGGAATTGAAAACATGATACAATTTACATGATGTTATTCATAATAATATGTGTGCATTTTTATACTATAATTAGCAAAAAAGTTAAATTGATTAGAAACTGCAGGTTGTCACACAGTTGAATCTTCATGGACAGACGGAGGACAGGATAAAATAATCCTTCACTTTTAAAAATTAAAATATTCTGATTCCCAGCGCCACACACACACACACACACACACACACACACAAGCGTTTTATGGCGGATATAATACTTTTATTTTCCCTTTTTATTGAAAATGTTCAAGAACTTGTTAGCAATGTCATCAACTAACTGATATTCCAATTCTCATATACGTGTAAGTAAATACGTTTAAAAAACTGCTAAATAATCATGTTAGTTAATCTCATCTCGCTTTGGATAAAAGCGTCAGCTAAATGAAGAAATGTAAATATAATGGGTTACGGTTACCAACCTTCCTCTCTCTCTCTTGAATCCACAGTGAGCGAGTTAGACTGCAGTTCCTCCTCTGGCCACTAGAGGCGCTGCAGGAGAGACTCACTCACTCATAGACCCGCATGTTAAAACGCCCAACGGAAATAAACATGTTCACAGTCTGGTGCTAAAGTGGTTTTGGTCTATATCGCTAATGTTGCCCTTCATGACGTCTGTGGGGGGGTGAATGTTTTATAAATCATCAATTTAAATTATATTAAGCCTTAAAGATCTGTGTGATTAAGGGTGTGGCCACTTGAGTGACAGGTGGACTGCCAGCCGTTTGTCTGCTGTGTGTTAGCGTCACGTCACCTAAGCTAATCCGCCTCACTGCCATGTTGGTTTATCTGGGAGTGACGCGCTGCCAAGATGGCGACGGCTGGCTCCGCCCACTTTGGGCCTCAGAGACATACATCACTACATGACAGTACATGAAGTCTCTACGCCCGTATTTTATACAGTCTATGGTCGTCACCCATGACCAACATGAAGCCAGAGCCAGAGCTCAACTGAGCCGGAGCGCTAGCCGTGTGTGAGCCGTGTGTGAGGCGTGTGTGAGCCGTGTGTGAGGCGTGTGTGAGCCGGTTCATACTGTACATCTGTTCCTGTGTGAGTTCTGGTGGAGAACAAATATTATTCTGTTTAGATTAATGAGCTAATTATGCAGTAAAGGGTTCATCTGACGACGGACTACCCAGAAGAAGTGTGTGTGTGTGAGTGTGTGTGTGTGTCATTGTTTTCATTTTTTTCGTGATGTGACATCCTGTAGCGGAAAAACTGTGTGTGTGTGTATGTGTGTGAACTACGTCACCCTTTCCTCCACTCTGATGTTCAAACTTCACACACACACACACACACACACATATGCCATGCTGACGCGGCTGACAGATTCACTGCGGTAAAATGATTCAGTCCAGTGAGTACGAGAACATTTCACATCATAATAATAATAATAATACAGAATAATGATGCTACACTGAAAATATGTGTGTGTGTGTGTGTTTATGTCATATGTGTATTTCATGTTGTGATTTTCACAGTATGTTTACAGACCGAACAGCTGTACATGTATATTCAGTGTGTGATATGAGAGTATGAGCGCCGAGTCTCCGCGTTAGGGTTAGCGCTAGGGTTCGGGTGCAGGTAACGCTGCTCTGTATCTGAGGGGGTCATCGTTACTGTGTAATTAATTCAATTAATTTTAAGAACTGAGTACTATTATTAAACAACATGTTGGGGTCAAGTTAGGGATTAGGTTCAGGGTTATTTGCATGTAATTATGTATAATGTATAGTTATTACTGTAGTACAGTATACAGTAGGGCTGTAATACATGACCCATATGTAGCAGTGACACTGTAAAATTAAGTGTAACCCGTGAAACATCGTGCCGGCGTCGGCTGATCGTGAATCTGTAGAAGCTTCTCGTTCTCGTCTTCAAACTCCTTCAAATAATCAATCACGCGTAAATGACCGAAGACTTTATTTAAAACTCTATTTAACACCTAAACTAATGAAAGAGTACAAATATCTGAATCCACACTAAAATACTTTCCAAGACAATATAATATTCCCATTAAATTGTGATTTTTTTTCTTCTGAACATTCAAAAAAACGTCGAGTTTTAAACGTTTTTTTTTTGTTTGTTTTGTGAACGTTAGAAACAATTAAACTAAAATACCGTTCCTTTTGAACGCCTGAAACAGAAACATTTAAAAAACACCCAACTATAACATCTCAGAAACACACTCCATGAATGTTTTTGAGAAGATTATTAAATGATGTTCCTGAAGAGTGTGTTCATACCTCAGCGTTCCTGTGGGCTGATCTGTAGATCTGGAAACATCACTCAGACACCAGAGATCATACGTGTGGCACACGTGTGTTTATCAGGTTCATTTCTGTGAGTGAGGAGAGAAAAATAAAGCAAACTGAGACACATTACACACCAATATTCTTCATACGACTCCCAGTGACATTTACACACATTTGTGACCAATAATGATGTGTGTGCGTGTGTGTGTGAGAGAGTGTATATGTTACTGTGTGTGTGTGGGTTAGCAGGCGTCCGGGCGCTGGTCTCCTCAGCTCGGTGTTGACAGGAAGACTGTGGTTTGAGCAGATGGTCATTGCAGTGCAGCTTCACACGCTTGATCTCCAGACACTTCTTCTCTCACACACAGATCCGCCTGATGGAGGACCTTCTGATCGATTAGCTTTCCAGAACAAATATCGAAACTCCTTTGATGCGCTTCGGTCATGTTTGACCGAAAAATGTTACGCATTATTTTTTTAGAATTTTGTACTTCCTTGGAATGTTACGAAACTTGGTAAAGATATTGGCACTTGCTGTGTGAACACACACACACACACACACACACACACACACACATCACGGACATAATCTGAACAGGTAAAATGGTCCTGAAAGCAATAGTCAGAAACGACGCATTGGAAAGGAATGAAGAGTTTCCTCTAGTGGAAGCGTTTGGTACTGCAGACGAACACACACTCACTGAACGCTCGTTTACTGAGATCAGCTCACACGCCCAACACAACTTGTTTAGATTTATGACTTTGATTTTCTTGCAGTTTTAGAGTAAAACATGATTTGAAAATATACATTTAATATAAAAATTATAAATAGTATTTTTGTGCATTTTTCATAATACACATAACATTCATAAGATACATAAAGTTCACTTTTTAAATCTTTTCTCTTTTCAGCAATAATCTGCCAAGTGTCGTCTTTGAAAAGAGATCAAACTTTAGTCTGTCGCTCTAAAGCGTTCAAGATTTACCACAGTTTCAGTTGAACTTTTAATTTTCAGGTCTGTGCTTAAAAAGTGGAAAAAATGGATTATAAAAACAGCAGAATTATAGTTTAGTACCATAAAATCCCCTAAAATACAAAATATTAAATAAAAAACATTATCAAACTAAAATATAGTACATTCATAAAAAACAACAACAATTTGATCACTTTTGACCGCCTCACGAAGAACACCAGAGGGTTAAATCCAGATACATTAACTGGAAAAGAAGCAAAATAAAGTATTTTTCAATGAAAATGTATCAAAATTTTACCTTAAAACAAGAAGAAACATCTTCCAACTGGGTCAGAAAAATAATATTTTGTGGTGCAGCAGGTCGTCCTCCATCGTGTCTCTTCAGCTGTGTGTCTCTCTCTCTCCAGATCAGTCCATCCACTCCCTCTTCTGCTGCTGCTGCTGCGCTCTACAGACCAGGTACCGGGGGTCAGGGGTCCGAGGTGCCAGGGTCAGGGGTCAGATGAACCCGGGTTGGGGGTCAGGGGTCCGAAGTGCCAGGGTCAAGGGTCAGATGAACCCGGGTCAGGGGTCCAAGGTACCAAGGTCAGGGGTGTCAGGGAGGTCAGGGCCAGTCTTCTCTAGTAACATTATGTGCAGGGTTGCATATGAGTGAGATCTGATCACAGGTACCTATAAGATTTTCAGGAAGCAATAATTGACTTAATAATTGACGTAATTTCATATTGTAAATTCATGGAAATATGCTGCTTTTACTTCTTAAGGTTTACAGAATAAAGAATCTAAAAGTAATGAGACACACACTTGCCTTGAGTTTAGTGTGATTGAGGAGAGTGTGTGAGTTTGCAGCGCTGCAGAAGTGTGAATAAAGAGCATCTTCTTCTCAGAGGTGTGTGTGTGAGCAACTAATGCTCTCTCTCTCCTCTCTCTCTCCTCTCTCTCAGTAGCAGCACTCGTGTGGACATGAACAGATATGAAGAATCCGTCCGTACGGTAAACACACACTCCTGCATCTGGTCGCTCATCCATCGATCGGTTGGTTCTGTGATGATGGTCTTCTGGTGTTTCAGACTCAGTGGTCTCAGAAGAAGCTGCCTCCGTCTCCTCCTGAGGATGATGACAGCGGAGTGATGAAGGTGGTGGCAATGTACGACTTCACCGCCAGAGAGAGTTCAGACCTGACGATCCATCGTGGAGAAACATACATCATCCTTCACAAACAGGACCATCTGTGGTGGAGAGCCAAGGACAGACACGGGTCAGTGTGTGTGTGTGTGTGTGAGAGAGAGAGTTTCTTTGGTTAAGAGTCAGACATGTTGATTTGGACTCATTCTCTTTCAGGAACAAGGGTTTCATTCCCAGTAACTATGTTACAGAAATTGGATCTATAGAGGCAAACGAGTGAGTATCGACCCATTCAAATCTTCTCCATCGAGGGGATCGAGGAGTTAGAGGAGTTTAAAGGAATCCGAGAAGTTTAAGGGGATCTAGGAGTTTAAAGGGAATCTAGGGGATCCAAGAGTTTAAGGGGATCGAGGAGGTTAAGGGGATCTATAGGATCAAGGGGATCGAGTAGTTTAAGGGGATCGAGGAGTTTAAAGAAATCGAGGAGTTTAATGGGTTTAAGGGGATCAAGGAGTTTAAGGGGATTGGGGGATTCGAGAAGTTTAAAGGGATCTAGGAGTTTAAGGGGATCGAGGAGTAAAGGGGGACTAGGGATCAAGGGATTCGAGAAGTTTAAGGGGATCTAGGGGATCTAGGAGTTTAAGGGGATCTAGGGGATCAAGGGGATCGAGGGATTTGAGAAGTTTAAGGGGATCTAGGAGTTTAAAGAAATCGAGGAGTTTAATGGGTTTAAGGGGATCAAGGAGTTTAAGGGGATTGGGGGATTCGAGAAGTTTAAGGGGATCAAGGAGTTTAAGGGGATCGAGGAGGTTAAGGGGATTGGGGGATTCGAGAAGTTTAAGGGGATCTAGGAGTTTAAGGGGATCGAGGAGTAAAGGGGGACTAGGGATCAAGGGATTCGAGAAGTTTAAGGGGATCTAGGGGATCTAGGAGTTTAAGGGGATCGAGGAATTTAAGGGGATCTAGGGGATCAAGGGGATCGAGGGATTTGAGAAGTTTAAGGGGATCTAGGAGTTTAAAGAAATCGAGGAGTTTAATGGGTTTAAGGGGATCAAGGAGTTTAAGGGGATTGGGGGATTCGAGAAGTTTAAGGGGATCTAGGAGTTTAAGGGGATCGAGGAGGTTAAGGGGATTGGGGGATTCGAGAAGTTTAAAGGGATCTAGGAGTTTAAGGGGATCGAGGAGTAAAGGGGGACTAGGGATCGAGGGATTCGAGAAGTTTAAGGGGATCTAGGGGATCTAGGAGTTTAAGGGGATCGAGGAGTTTAAAGGGATCAAGGAGTTTAAGAGGATCGAGAATTTTAAGGGGATCTAAGGGGATCGAGGAGTTTAAGGGGAATCAAGGATCAAGGGAATCTAGGGATCTAGGGGATCAAGGGATTTGAGGAGTTTAAGGGAATCAAGGGGATCAAGCTCCTCAGCTCACTCAGCAGTGTGAACCTGTTTTAAGAGAAAACTCTTAATCGAGAACTTTTACTGCTATTTAGGAGAACTCTTCGGGGTAAGATAAAATGTTTTGTGAATACGGCCCGAGATCATTCAGAGTCAACAGTTCACTGACTGGTCATTGTGTGTGTGTGTGTGTGTGTGTGTGTGATTATCTTCATCAGCTGGTACTGCAAGAATGTTAACAGAGCTGAAGCAGAACATTTACTAAGACAAGAGGTGAAGAAGCTCATCCATTCAACATCAATAATTGATCAATCGTCATCATCATGATGATCATGTGTGTGTGTGTGTTTCAGGGGAAGGACGGAGGGTTTGTGGTCAGAAGCTCCACTCAGCCCAGTGGATACACAGTGTCAGTTTACACACACAGGTAAAGAAGCATCAATGCACTGACTGATCCACTGACTGAATGATTGATCTGCTGATTAATCCACTGATTGATTGATCAGTTCAGGTAAAGGCGAGGTGAGGCACTACCAGATCAAGCAGACAGACACAGCTCAGTTTTACCTGGCAGAGAATCACGTGTTCAGCTCTGTTCCTGAGCTCATCAACTACCACAAATATAATGCGGCAGGTACTGGCATGAAATCTGCTGGACTCTATTCTGTCCTTCTGTTGTGGTGCAATGAGGAGCTGAAGATCTGCTGTGTTTGATCAGGGCTGGTGGCCAGACTGCGATATCCCATCGGGCCCAAGGGCCAGTGCCTGCCGGCCACAGCAGGGTTCAGTTCAGGTCAGACACGCGACGACCGGCACACACACACACACGTGACCGATCAGCTTTGTGGACCCTTTTCACAGTCTCACCTAGTGTTGCAGATACACATGTGGCATGTTTCCTGTCCAAGTGTGCAGATCTGTACCTAATGATCTGGTATTTGGACTAAATGTTGAAAGTTGTCCTTGACGTGCAGATAAGTGGGAGATCAACCCGTCGGAGCTGACCTTCATGAAGGAGCTGGGCTGCGGCCAGTTTGGAGTGGTGCGACTGGGAAAGTGGAGGGCGCAGCATAAAGTGGCCATTAAAACCGTCAGGGAAGGAGCCATGAGTGAAGATGATTTCATAGAGGAAGCCAAGATCATGACGTAAGACACATGCTGAACCAGTGGAAAGTTGCTGTGAAGCTGGAAAATGTGGTGGGTGGGCAAATGTGTGTGTGTCAGTCGTCACAGCAGATCCACTTCCTGTGCGGTGAGCGTTAGACTCTTATCAGTCCTTCATTCAGTGTCTGTCTCTTTTTTTAACTTTCTCTGTGTTGTTCAGATGCTGGAGGTGTGTGACGGAAACACACACTCATTCTGCTGGCTTTACACTGCAAAAAATCTTGTTTCCAGCACAATTATCAAAAAATTCTTAAATCAGAATACATAAAAGCAAAATGACCGAAAACATTAAGTCTTGTTAACTAAAAAAATCAAAATTAAGTGACATGCTTAAAAAAAGAGAACACAGTCCATCTGCCAGTGGAGTCCGAACAATAATCTTGTTTCCCTTTGAATTAAGTTTGTTTCTCAGTGGCAGATATTTGTTCTTGTTTTGATCTTAAAGGGATAGTCCACTCAAAAATGAAAATTAAGTCATTAATTACTCACCCCCATGCCGTACCAACCCTGTAAGACCTTCGTTCATCTTCGGGAAACACAAATGAAGATATTTCTGATTAACTTTGAGAGGTGGATCACTGCGACATGGGCTCCTTGACGGCCCAGAAACTCAATGAAGAAAGTGTTTAAATATCCCGTGTGACTACAGTGGCTCAACTATAAGTTTATCAAGTGACGAGAATACTGTTTGTGTGGTGTGTGTTTGCAGGCGTCTCTGTCACCCTAAGCTGGTCCAGCTGTACGGTGTGTGTGTGTCTCAGAGGCCCATCTGCATCGTGACCGAGTTCATGGAGAACGGCTGTTTGCTTCACTTCCTGCGGCAGCACAGCAAGACTCTGGGGCGCGTGCAGATGCTCTTCATGTGTCAGGACGTCTGTGAAGGGATGGAGTACCTGGAGAAAAACAACTTCATACACAGAGACCTGGTCAGAATCACACTAACCCTAACCCTGGGTGGATGGATGGATGGATGGATGGATGAGTGGATGGGTGGATGAGTGGATGGATGGATGGATGAGTGGATGGATGGATGGATGGATGGATGGATAAATGGATGGATAAATGGATGGATGGATGGATAAATGGATGAGTGGATGGATGGATGGATGAGTGGATGGATGGATGAGTGGATGGATGGATGGATGAGTGGATGGATGGATGAGTGGATGGATGGATGAGTGGATGGGTAGACAGATAGATGGATGGATGGATGGATGAGTGGATGGATAGATGGATAAATGGATGGATGGATGGATGTGTGGATAAATGGATGGATGGATTTCAAGATATAGGGTCACATGTCTTTAATTTCGTGTGTGTGTTTGCAGGCCGCGCGGAACTGCCTGGTGAACGAGAGGAACGTTGTGAAGGTGTGTGACTTCGGCATGACCAGGTCAGAGAACTCTCGCCGTCTCTTCATCTTCACACACACACCTCTCACACCGTTCATACGGCACACACAGGGGCTGAGAGTAGGCTGCGAATACGGACGCACTGAAGAAAAGTCATCCTGACGCCACAGATCTCTGGGTTTTCGTCATCCAAAAACATCATGTCATGTTAGGGTTGCATGTAGTTCTCTTTCATAGGTTCAGTCGCAGCTGCGAAGCGAGGACACAATGGGAACGCACTGAGAGCGGTGCTGGTTATCAGGAGAGGCGATTTATCGAGCCCATGCTAGTTAGCATTCTTCTTTCTAAGCCCTGTAGGATCACCAGACAGGTTTGGCGCTTCATACCATGGCCATTCCTGGGGGACGTCCAAGAGGATGGGGGCCTTACACCTGCATGTGCGGCTGGGTGCACCATGGCTGTTTGAGGGCTGTTGAGCGCCACCTATGGCTAAATCCCACTGAAATCCGCAAAAAAGATGAAGGTCTTTCTACTGGACACCACTGTCTCCCAGTCGGGTTTGTTTGGAGAGGTGGTGAACTCAGTGGTCACGATCAGCTGCCCTTAAGCAGTTTATGCCCCAAACCTGCCATGCCCCCGCGTCCACGGAGCTTCTGTTCCGCAGGAAGAAGAGACGAGGATCATCCTGAAGGAGCAGTAGAGGAGGTTCATCAGTCAGAAGCACAATAGATGTGTTTTCTACAATATCTTTAATGACTTACACTGCAAAAATGTTCTTCCTTCGGTCGTGTTTTTCCAGCTCTAACATCTAATCCTCCTTCACTCCTCCGGCAGGTACGTGGTGGACAACCAGTACACCAGCTCCATGGGCTCCCGGTTCCCCGTCAAATGGTCTCCGCCTGAAGTCCTGCACTTCAACAAGTTCAGCAGCAAGTCAGACGTCTGGTCCTTCGGTGAGGCCTGGGGTCAGAGGTCGAGTGTGTTGAGTGTGTGTGTTATCCAGGTGTTGAGCATGTGTGTGTGTGTGTGTGAGCAGGTGTGCTGGTGTGGGAGGTGTTCTCGGAGGGCCGGAGCCCGTTTGAGAACCGCTCCAATGTGGAGGTGGTGGAGGAGGTGACGCAGGGTGGGCGTCTGTACAGGCCTCACCGCGCGTCAGGACACATCTACAACATCATGTACCGCTGCTGGCACGAGGTTAGACACACACACACACACACACACACACACACTGCCTTACGGCTGGAACACACCACACCCGATGGACTGTCCAGTTGGAGATGATCAGACATGTTTGATATTCCCAGTTTGATTCATATCTGTCTAATTGGGTTCAAATGAATCGAACTCAAGTTGGTTTCCTCTTGGTGTGAATACAGCAATCGCACTCGAGTGCAGCCAAAACAGCCATACGGAGACCCGGCTGAAGAGAGGTGGTCTCAGTCCGGTTCCAAACCAACTCTGGTAAGGGTCGTTCAAGGCGTGAACATGACCCGTCCCAATTGCAGACAACACTGGGTGTACAGGGACTATATAAACAGTATATCTTCTACCGACTCTAACCGATTCTAAAATTTCAAGTATGTAATTTCTAAAGTATTACACTTCTTAAACTTTGAAGTTCTACTTAAAGTTAGTTCAAATTTTAAACATGGTTAAACATAAGATATAACTCGTCTTGTGTATATCTAACAGGCGATCTTTAGTCTCACAAACAGAGACAGGGCTGTGACAATTTATTTTTCCATTTGATTACAGGGCAGTCTTGCCCTCAGCAAAATGGCGGACACGTTAACGTATCGCAGCAACGCTCCAAAGCGGCCAATAGGGCGTCTCTGGATTTATTACGTCTATAAGCACCAGCACGTCCCAGCCGGGTTCGGCTTAAAAGTGGTGTTGTGTGTTCCAGCTGCATGTGTCTATTGGTGACATCATCAGCACTCTGAATACTGTGTGTGTGTGTGTGTGTGTGTTTCAGAGACCTCACGGACGACCATGTTTCTCTGAGCTACTGCAGAATATCAGAGAGATCATTGAAGAGGAGACCGACACATAAACACACACACTCTCATCTCGCTCACATAAACACCAATGTAAACACACACAGTGTGATGAACTGACGTCAGCAGTGAGATATTGAGATGATCGTCACACTGTGGATGTTCAGCTTCATGTCTGTAAGTTCACATCAGTAGAGATGCTGTTCGATGTGTAAAAACAAATCGCTTAATAAACTGAACCTTTTGTAGCAAAATATTTAGAATGCAGAATGTTTTCTGGGAGGTTTTGCATGTGTGTCTTGTGTGTGTGTAAGCTAGTGAGAGAGGGAGTGTGTGTGTGGACTTAAAGCCGCAATATGTATTTTTTTCTGCTTTAAAAATAGCAAAAATAACTGTATCTATGTTATATATTTCTATTAGATGTGTACTTACATTATCCCGACAGTTTCCACCAACTTTCAAATACGGAGAAATTTATAGTTTAATTCGAAGACACGGGCCGTTTCTTTATTTCCATTTCGTCGTCCGTCTATGGCGTCATATAACCTTTGACTCCTCTATTTTCTCTAACTTCCTTGCGAAACCACCAAACACAAAGGGGAACACTGGACTACCACCAATAAAGCAAAGAAAATGACAAAGAAAAAAAAGTAACACGTATTTTTATGTGTGTAAATCACGTGCCCGCTCACGAGCGCTCACTCAGACGAGACGCCGGTGCTGCTCGCGCATAAAGCGCTCCCCGTTCACAGTAACCGGTCGTCTCATTCGAATCAGCCAACTGTTGCTGTTAGCGAGCCGCGCACATTGAATACTCATATGAGTCAGGCTGCGAATGTACGTGCCCGCTTCAGCGCGCTCATGCTTACTAAAGCCTTGTTTATACTCGACGCGTCCGCAAGAGCGCGAAGGGCGCGCGCCAAAAATGACGTCATTGCGGTGTGGGCGGTCGTGCGCGTAGGGTCCGCAAGACCCCATTGCGCCTGGCGGTGTGCACGGCACTTTTTGTAACTTTGCGCGCGGCGCCGCATCCGAAGATGGACGACTACGAGCCGAATCTGGCCGAACTGGTACGATCTGTACCAGCATGTTTATGATCCTTCTATACACAGAGACATTTGCATTGATGGGCGACCACAACATCTCATTTTGTGAACAGGAACACATTTGCATTAAGCACCTAATTAGCACTTGTCTAAAGTAATTGGTTACATCTACAAAAGAAGCCTACAATAGCAGAATTAAGCCCTGCTGGTAAAAATTAAGGTTTAAACACTCTCCAACAAGGCTTCAGTTGTTTAACTAGTTAACATGCAGTGAAAGTAGGCTACAACCTACTGCATTTACTCTTTTATGAATTAGCAATTAATACTACTAATAAACAACAAAACTACTTCTTCACTGCTGATTCCTGGTGGTTTAGAGGAGAATTACTCCGAGTTCGCCCCCTGTCGTTTCACAGAATAGCACAACGGCGAGCGCATCAAGTATAAATGCCTCGTCCGTTTGGAGAGGAACGCGCGTAGCCAGCGGAGACTCGCGCTCTTGTGGACGCGTCGAGTATAAACAAGGCTTAAATAAACGCCTCACCTGCGGCGCAAAGCTCTCACTACATTCCCTTTAGCACATAGTGGATGAATAACGCAAACCCAGTCACGTTTGACTGCAGTATCTTATGTGCTTATAAAATCCGGTGTGCCCTATATATGAAAAATGTTCTAAAATAGGTCATTCATTGAAGGAGCGTAATATAAATATTTATATTTGTCTGTATTATAGTTATGAACCACGATTACGCTGCACGTTCTGCTGCTACAGCTCAGTAAAGCTCAAACGTACGGGTGAAAGATATGACCCGAGAAGGGTTTGGGACAGGAAAGCATGACACAGGTAAACATTGGGGTTGCATTTAAAGCTTCTTGACAAGCTAAATTCCAAGGTCAAATTCTAAGGTCATTCCACAAAATCGGTGCCTTTTCAACTTTAAAATTTTTAAAAATAAAATTATTTTAAACAGATTTTTTTTCAATACCGATTGAATGAAAACATCTTAACATGAAGAGAAATTGTGTTGGGCCATCTCAAGCTAAGCCATTTACTATTTTATGACTGTTTATTTATTTCATGATTTGATATTTTAGTGTTACTATATATAATACTTCCAATTACAAATATACAAAAGTTTACATAAGTAGTATTTTTGTCCCTCTTTTCATTCATCTGTTATATTTAAAACAATTCTTTTTTTATATCATTATTGCCATTCCTATTACTAAAAATGTCCTATTTCAGGGATGAAATCACATTACAATTAAGAAATAAGTATACTTTGAAGAAATATTTATTTTAAAAATGGTCTTGTGCAAAATGCAATTTAGTGCAGGTTACTATGGTGAGATCTGTTTAACTGCCAAATGTATTTTTTCTTTTAAAATATCAAATTAATGACGGTAACAGGACTGACCTCTCAATAGCCAAAAGTGTGTTTTGTCGCCTATTTTTGTAATTGCAAGCATTATGGACAAGAGTTATGAACCTATTTACACATACTAGTTACTTATGGAACATTAGGCCATGACAATCTGCTTAAATATGGGAGGTAATCTAGAATTATATTTAAAAAAATACAGTCATAGAAGAAAACATATCTTTATTAAAAGAAATCATCTTTGGAGATATAAAATACAACTGGCAATACAATTACAAAATAATTTTCCAAAAATAATATTCCTTTTAAAACTTATTGTTTCTGGTTAGTATGACATTTTAGTATATAAATCCTGAAAACAGCCATACAAAACTTCACATTACATGTTCATTACATAAAATTTCAACAAAAGAAAGGACTTTCATCAACGGAAACTTCTTAATCATGCATGATATTAACTTGTAAAAACTCATATTTTTTCCTATTGAAGATTTTCCTGTTCTCTCCTCTCTGGATCCTGGTCTCTTTGTGCACGATAGCGCCGTTGCTTCTCAGCTACAGTTATTGGGATGTTACCAACAACTGTAAAAGTGTATAGCAAATTAAGTGTTGTTAATTATATGCAAATAAGACATAAAAAGTAAGTATTATAAGTATAGGCTACAAGTAAAAAACAGATGCATAAACAAACAATGGTAACTAAGCATGTCAACATATGCTGCTGACTCATATATCGCTGCTTTTAGCTCAATAACACACAAAATAACCTTTAAAAATGTATCTCTAAAAAATTATAATAAATAAATATCTGTCCCTTAGTTGTTGTCCTATTCCTTAAATTGCATTTGAATGTTTCCCCCTGCAAATAATCAGGACGAGAATGTATGCTCCCTATTGGATAGTAGCAGGACTGATGGTAACGGGACTGATGCTAATTTCTAGCCAACAGATCAAGGTCATAAAGGTACATGGTATGTAATCTGAAAGGTTGTTACTTCTAGATATTGATAATATTAGGATTACTAAATAATTGTTTATATATACACACTTTAAAAAAATGGTAACAGGACTGATGTTGCATGCCGACCCCTCTCTAACAACCCTGATAAAACATAAAAAATAGGACAATTAAGAAGAGAGAACTTACCCTTGCGTACACGGTGGAATCCACTTCAGCTAAATGATGTCACTTCCTTGATATGATGTCACTTCTGGTTTGTACCATTATTTCATAGGGGTTTTTGGTGATAGTAACAGGACTGACATTAAATTAGGGGACAAGGATAAAATGACCTATATTTCTAAGAAAATATATCTGTTTATGTCAAAACCATTGCTTAACAATGAGCTTACAATATATAATACAAAACTTTCATAATTTTACCAACATTTTACAAATTAGAAGTCCTGTTGAAAAAGAACAACCATAGCGAAGGACAGGCCAAAATCCTTACACATATAGCATATGTGAATTTAATTATTTATATCATATTTTATTGGCTTTTACTTGGTATTATATTGATGCATATGATCTATAGTAACTAATTTTTTTTTTTAATTCACATTTATTTGTTATTAAACCAATTTTAGAACTGATTATTTGTTAGGGACGCAAAAGGCACCGATTTCGCAGAATCACCATAATCACCAGATGCCGTATCCGTATATTTTGTGAAACGATGATGTCATGAGCTGAGCTGGTTGTCATTGACAGCAACAACAACTCCCGTGAGCCCACGCTCTTTCCTGACGTCATCAAAGTAAGTGTTTTGTTATTATTTTAAACGAGTGACCCCTGGTGGCCAAAAACTGCATATTGTACGTTTAAACCTGAATGCGCGCGCGCACACACACACACACTCATGGAGACTCGTGCCACCGTGGGCCTAAATTGAGTCCCCATGGGTTAAACCAAAGTCCTTTCAGGCAAGTCATGCCACTCGCCGCCATCTTGGCAATGGCTCCGGGCAGCTATGGCTATTTCGGACAAGACCAGGCTGAATGGATGAATGAATGGGCAGAAATGAAATGAATGTGCAGAGAGACAGAAGTCAGGCACGGGTCAACGGGACATAAAAACTGCATGTATAGAAACAGCAGTAAAATATAAAATTTGCTGAAACAGTTAGATGACTTTGCCCCAAAATAAGGTTTAAAACGCCGTTTTCCCCACACAGGTTATACTTTTACTGAGCATGCGCACGGGTTCTCTCGCTCTCTGTCGCGAGCTGCACAGTTTGAAACACAGTGGCTGGGTTCGGAATCGCATACTCAATGAGTAGGTACTTAACTTCAATAAGTACTTCAACGAGCGCTAAAAGAGTAGGTAGCCTACTTTATAACCAAATCTCGTTGAGTATGAATGAGAACCGGACATCTGCCATGTTGACGTTATCATGTTACCTACGACACGTTATCACTTAAGCGCAATATGAACGACACGTTTAATTCATTTATCTATAAATACCTTGATATTAATGAAACATGCTAATTTTGTGGTAGTATTGTTGAAGAAACAGCTGCCCATTTATTTTGTGAAAACGTTTATTTAAGTTGTTATATTTTAAACTGTGACCCACAGTTTTATCCTTGACAATATATTTTTATTAAGAAGCCCCAAAATCGTCATCTCTTGAATATGTTAATTTCTTTATTTTATACCCAAAACGTTTCTCCCTTAAGTTTTCCTTTTTCTTGATTAATTTACCTCGTTTCATCCCTCAGATTTATACATAAAAAAATAGAGTGCCGAAGTGATGACGTCACTTTGTAGGACAGCTTGGAAGCTAGCGGCGCATGGGTTCCCTCAGTCAAAAAGCAATGCATTTTCCCCATAGACTTTTGGAAAATCGCAAAAAAATAAGATCTGTGTTTAACAAAGAGTTGTGACCCTTACACGTTTTGTCTATCAAGATAATCTTTGCAAGTTAATCCAAAATTTATACATTTTGAAGCTTATATAAAGATTTTAAAAAACACAGACACAATAAAGTTGAAAAAACCACAAGCAGGTTATAACTGTGTGTTCTATGTCAAAGATCAAAACGTGAAAATATTTAGAGGCTTTGTTAAACACAGACCTTATTTCAGGTGATTTTGCAAAAATCCATTCAAAAATCCCATAGACTTTAGAGCGAGGGAACCGGTAGTGCTAAAATGCTAACTCGCTTCCGCGTTTTGGCCTACAGAGTGACGTCGTAACTTCGGCACTCTATTAATGTAGCCTATTATAATTAACTTTACAGATATTTATTTTGTTCTTTTTTCCATTGTATAAATATCATATTATGATGTACACAAACCAATGAACTTTGTTTTCTGTTTTGTCATTATGATTGTTATACAACTATGGTATCTTTCCATGATCTAGAATTTAATAAGTTTCCAAGTTTAAATGATGAGCGACAGGTGCACTAACACTTCATAACATCAGTAACGCAACAGCACAACCTAGAACAGTTTTCCCCTCCTTTTGCAATGTCTGCACAAAGGAGACGGGCAGCACAAGATCTCCTTTGGAGATAACTGTAGATTTTATACTCGAAAAATGTAAGTAGGCTATCACTGCTTAAAAATGAATATTACTTCAGAATAAATTGCATTGTTAGCCCACCCCAAAACTTAACAAAATAATAATATTAAATGCTGACCAATACGTAATTATATAACCTTATATACTAAAAATATAATTTAATAAAACAAGCAAAATGTAATTTGTTTTGTCATATGACAGTTATGCATGAATACATTTATATTGCTAAATGCAGTGAAACATCTCAATTGTCAGTGAAACATTTCAATTGCAATCGATGAATTAAAACACATAGGCCAAGAGTTAAACGCAAGGAACCGTGCTTACTCACATTTGAAAACCCCCCGCTGATCTCCGCGATGTTGATATTGACGTAGGCCTATCCTCTCGCGTGGCCTCCTGGGATAGTAGAGTACAATCGAAAGCAGAAAATCATCCGGGAACTTCTCGCCTACTCTTTTAGGAATACTGATGTTTCGAACATACTGCTTCTTTCACGTACTGTTTTTGCCGTCTTCGCCTACTATATAATAGGAAAGTAGGCATATTCGAACGCACTATCGTCCAAATCTCGCGATAATTAGTACGTCACCCAGGTAATTCTCGCCTACTCTTTTATGAATAGCTACTGAGGATTCGAACGTACTTGTTCGCTCGCCTACTCTTTTCGCCTACTACATATTAGGGAAGTATGCGATTCCGAACGCAGTCAGTATGTGCGCGTTCTTGCTCGCACGCTGTAGATTTCGGGAGATTTTCACTAATTTGCGGGCATCAACGAGCCTCTATCAATCTGCGGGAGACACCCGGAACTTCTGGGAGACTTAGGATGTCTGATATTTACACAACGCACACATAAATCTGCCGCCTTATCAAACAATAGCGTATATAAATGTTTCCCACCTTGACCGTTGAAAGCAGACGATTGGCTGTCCAGCGGGAGCGGCGGGGCATTTGCATAGAACCGACAACGGACGGACGGGTGGTCGGACGAACTATTTTGCTCTGAAGACCTTCAACCTTCAGCTTCTGCACCGAATCTCCATCTACCCGAGGAGCCTGTAGAGAACTTCAGTTAACATACAAGAAACCAAGACAAAAAGAGCCACACGCGTCTAATGACCATGACAGATCTGGAAACAAAAGCAGCAGTGAAAGGGCTCTGAAGAAACAAGTGGAGTCTCTGAATCATCTACACTGCCGACAGCGACTCTATCAGGAACGCATTCATCTCGTTAATTCAATTAATCAACCACCACCTGGCAGTAATTAATGTTATAATTTGATTAGGAGTTCCAACTGGCATTGATTTGAAACACGACACATTATGGAGGTTAGGCTAGCGGGACGAATTTTCTAGTTTATCAACTTTGTCTGTTCAGATGTACTGTACAGAAATTCATCTTTGACACTGCTGGCACAACAACCACGTTACAAATCACATAAAACACATAAGAAATAAATGATTAATACATACATAAGTTAAATTAATACAGTATGTGCAAATTCACACACCTATAAAAGTCACCTCAATGGAGAATTGAGTTTAAAACAGTCACAGCCGATGGAACAAATGATCTCTTATAAATATTCCTCTTGGTGAGCGGTATCCGTAGCCTGCGCCCCGAAAATCTCGAAGCGGGAATGGAGGGGATGAGTCTGCTCTGAATATATTGATAATGCCCTTTTCTCCAAAAAATGTGAATAGCTCTTGTAATGTGCTCTGTTTTTGGCCGATGATCTTTTTTGCTTCATTGATTACTCGTGTTAGTTTATTCTTCTGTTTCACTGTTATACCATGAAACAATATTATAAGTTAAAACACTTTCAATCATTGATCTATAAACAATGGTTAAGATCTCCTTTCAATGTCAAAATTTCTTAACTTCCTATTTAGACTTCAACGCTGTCTAGTTTTCTTATGTATAAAATCCACATTTTAAAAATCCATAAAGGGGGCTGACATGTGATGTCCATTGTAATGGACACAGGGTCTGAATGGGTTAACAGCTGACAGATATTCATCATAATTCATGTGTGAGAGTCCAACAGAAGGACGGACAAAACCAGTCAAATATCCACTGATCTGAGACCTGAGTTCTGTTCATGTTTATAAACTACAACCAATAAACTGATGATGATGTGAGACATGATGAAGGTGTCCGAATATACTCTGGTTTGACTTTAAAAAAAAACGTGAGATTATTCCAGACCTTTAAATGAAACTGGGAATTGGTATAAAAAAAGTCCTAAAAAACTATGCTAATGGAATGCTGAAAAAGGCATGATATTTTTCTTTTAATAAACAAAAAAACTTTTATTAAGATGTAAAGGTCATTCATATACCAGCTCAAGCGAGATTACTATTAACAGGCTACTTTTTCTGTTTAATTAACAGTCTTAATTTTATAAGTAGTACTAATAATAATTTTACAGCATATTCATCAAGTGTGTGAAGCTACTGGACATGAACTGGAGAAATGCTTTATGCTGCAAAAACAAGGTTCTTCCTCAGATATTTGTATTGGAAAAATAAAAGCATTCTTAAATCAAGATACATTTACTGGAGAAGCAAAATGACTGAAGATATTCTGTAAAAATTATCAAAACCAAGTGAGTTTACACTAAAAACAAGAACAAATATCTATAGCAGAGGGGTCAATAAAATAACGTTTTCACGTTTCTTTTCTGTAGATGCATTGAAACAATTTGTCTTGGAATTAACAATCAATATTTGAGAGTTAACAGACAAAACCAAGATGACGGTTCACTCCTGAGCGACGGTGGAGAGCTGGCCAATCACAGAGCAGGACCTCTGATTGGCCACGCCCTCATCCTCCAGTTCCCATTCCCCAACCACCCACTGCATCTCTCGCCGTGCTCCTCTCTCCTCCCTCAGGATCAGACTATAGCGAGTGGTCGACCCCGGTCCGCTCCGCACACACTCTCCCTCTCTCCTTCTATCCGCCTCCTCTTCCTCTCTCCACCCGTCTGCTTCCTCTTCTCGGCTTATCACCCTGTGCAGGGTCTTCCTGAACACTTCCCCGCTCATCGCCGGCTCCCGCTCCTTATCTCTCGCTCCGCCTGCTACAGAAACCAGCTCTACTTTGGAGGAAGCATCTCTCCCTTCAGGGCGGCGTTTCTGCTCCTCCGGCGGGTTGATGAAGAGGACGCTTCGGAACACGGCTTGAACGTCTCTGAGCTGGTTTAGGGGGATAAAGCTCACGCGCTCACCTTCATCCTCCCTCCGCTGTGTGTGTTCAGTGTATCTGTACGCCTGTAGGGCGACCCCGTCGCTGTCCGAACGAGGCAAGCCGTGATGCTTTAGCCACCGGCTGACGGTGAGGTGGTTCCTCAGGAGCCAAACACACAGAACACATGACGTGAGAGCCGATAGCAAACACAACAACACCAAACCGGCAAATAACCACCAGCACCACGGCAGGATCCTCCCACCCGCGCCACGAGCATCTGCCCAGTGCGGACCGACACGAGTGGGCGGTTCTGTTCGGGGAATGACCCGCTCGACGGATAGTGGTCTGGTTTGGACCGTGATCGTTGTTCTGGAGGATCCGGTGGTACTTTGACCGTGGGATCTGGCAGTAATGGGTCCAGTGGTCGGAGGTTCGGTCTGGACCGTGATCGTTGCGATAGAGGAGTGAGGATCCGGTCGGGAAGTGCTTTGTCCGTGGGATCTGGCTGTAGAGGATCCAGCGGTCGGTGGTTCGGTCTGGACCGTGATCATTCTGGAAGTGTGCGGTTCAGATCCGGTGGTACTCTGACTTTGGGATCCGGCAGTAATGGGTCCAGTGGTCGGTGGTTCGGTCTGGACCGTGATCATTGTGCTAGAGGTGTGAGGATCCGGTCGGGAAGTGCTTTGACCGTGGGATCTGGCTGTAGAGGGTCCGGCGGTTGGTGGTTCGGTCTGGACCGTGATCGTTCTGGAAGTGTGCGGCTCAGATCCGGTGGTACTCTGACTTTGGGATCCGGCAGTAATGGGTCCAGAAGTTGTGAGTTGGTACGGGTCAGTAATCATGGTGTTTGATTGTGTTGTGTAGGCAGGTGATTCGGTGGCGTCTAGAGTGGGAATCTCTGGAGTAATCATTGGGTTCAAGCTAAAAAGCTCCCACATGGTCCAGAATTCATACCTTTTTTCCGTCCAGGACTCACTGACCCAGGACCAGGAGGAGGCGGTCCAGGATTTGGTGGAAGCGGGCAGGAGGGTGATGTCGTGTGGAGCAGGAGGGGTTTGAGGACTGGAATTTGGTCTGGTGATGGGTTTGAAATCCCAGTCTCCACTGGGGTAGAGAGGCGGGTCTGGAGGGCAGAAGTCGTTCTCTTCCAGTTCAATGATGGGCCGTTGGAATAGATGAGGCGGCGTAGAACACACAACACTGTCGGCGGCGGGATCGAGGCCGTTCGGCGCTACATGCTTGTAGACGTTGTGCTCCTGGTCGTTCAGGTAGCTGTGGAGATAACCTACAGCACAGCTGCAGATCCAGGGATTATAGGACAGGAAAACGTACGGTAACTCGGGTTTAGACGAGAAGAAACCGTCGGGCATCAGCGAGATGCTGTTATTCTCCAAATCAAAGGTCTTCAGGCTGCTGGACGACACTCGCTGCAGGAGGCGAGCCGGCAGGGCGGGAAGCTTATTCTGAGAGAGGTTGATGATCTCCAGACGTGGGAGTTCGGCGAAGGTGGCGTCGTGAAGGGAACGAATCTGGTTGGCGTCCAGGAAGATCTCCATCAGGTTGGGAGCGCAGCGGAACACCAGTCCTCCCAAACCAGTTAACCTGTTACCAGACAAACGCAACACGCTCAGTTTTCCCAACACTGGACCTGAAAGAGACACACAGTTAAAGTTGAGACTCTCTCTGTGACTCTGAGACTCTATGTGTGACTCTGAGACTCTCTGTGACTTTGAGACTCTCTATTTGACTCTGGGACTCTGTGTGACTCTGGGACTCTCTGAGACTCTGTGACTTAGACTCTGAGACTCTGTGTGACTCTGGGACTCTCTGAGACTCTGAGACTCTCTCTGTGACTCCGGGACTCTCTGAGACTCTCTATTTGACTCTGAGACTCTGACTCTGAGACTCTCTCTGTGACTCTTGCAGTTCTTAAGACTCTCTCTGAGACTCACCTGGCGGCTCCAGCGTGGTGATGAGATTGTGGCTCAGGTCCAGCTCGTGCAGTTGTGTGAATCCCGAATACGAGGACCAGGACAGAGAACTGAAGTGGTTTTCTGTGAGAACCAGAACCTGCGTGTCGGGATCGATCCCGTCTGGGACAGTCGTCAGGCTCTGGCCCACACAGCTCACGCGGGGCCGGTGGTCCTGGTTCCTGTCCGCCGGACAGCTGACGCTCGCGACGACGCAGCACTGCATCATGAGGAAGACGAAGCGTCGCATCACGACAACTGGAAGAAACCAGGCATTTCTAAGCATAGCTGCCAAAATATAATACAGTCTAACAAAACAAAAGAAAGACGCTATTTGTTCAGTGACATAATTTCCCATTCATTATTTATTAAAAAAAATTAGTTATTTTTTTATGAAATGAACACAGCTTTGGTGAGCAGAAGAAACAAAGATTTTCTTTCCTACAGAATGAGAATTCATACTTCAATGTTCTTGAGAATAATGTCACAAAACATACAAATGTTAACGGTCCTTAAAATAGAATTCATGTATTTAATGAAAAATATAATTAACATCTTTGCGAGATACTCAGATATATTTGCATAAATTGAACAAAATTCGTGAAAGTAAACTAGTGTTTACCACACCACACGAATGAGTTGCTCTTACTCGGTGTTTCTGTCCAAATATCAAACATTTGATGCATTTAATAGATGAGTAAAATGACATTATTAAATGAGATGTATAAAATGTAAATATAAAGTAAAATGGCATATATGTCTTGTTTTCTGGGGGAATTAATCAAGATTTAGTGAATTTATGCTTAAAAAAGCAAAATGATCTGCCGATAGGGTGAGAAAAATAACGTTTCTGTTTGAATTAAGATTATTTTTCTGATCATTTTGCTTGTTTTAAGCATCGACTCACTTCATTTAGATTAATTCCTCCGGAAACAGGACATAATATCTTATGTCATTTTACTACTTTAGTAAATATTTGGCCTGG
Source organism: Cyprinella venusta (assembly GCA_038021265.1). Lineage (NCBI taxonomy): Eukaryota > Metazoa > Chordata > Actinopteri > Cypriniformes > Leuciscidae > Cyprinella > Cyprinella venusta. Next base: position 29,091,846 of record CM075883.1, on the reverse strand, counting down.
AAACAAGACAAAAACACTATATTTGCAGAGAATAAATAATAATAATAATAAGTGAATGAATGATGTGTCATACCTCTGAGCGCTGGCGTCCGTTTCCTCTGAGAGAGAGACTCGTCTGCTGATATCTCTCTTCCTCAGTGTCACACACACACACACACACACACACACACACACACCCTTGTTCAACTCGACGGGGAGACTGGTTTTGGTCATAAGAGACATGATCAATAATCACTCCATGAACATCAGTGTGTATGGAGGAGACACAGACTACAAAACACCAGAAACATGTTGATTTAATACACTTTCCTTTAATGATATTTTGCTGTTTTTAAACAGACATCTTTAAAACTCGAAAAAACAAAACAAAACAAAAATGTCAACATCCGGAAAAACCGAGCAAAAGAAGAGCAGAAACAGAAGCTTGTGTCCGACGACACACATACACGAGGTTCATCGAGTCTCCCTCACACACACAAGTGAATAATGCATGTGTGTGTTTGAGTAAATGAACTCAGTCGCATACATGACCACTCAAACACACATTAACCGATTAAAGTATAATCAAACCAAAGAAGGCATGATGAAACTAAACACGCATCATATCCTGCCAGTGTGGATCATAGATCTATATACACTAGAGGTCGCCATGGGGTTCGAAACAACCGCCGCCATCTTGGTCTTGGAACGCTTCTATCTCCGCCTGTTCTCCCAATCCATGGACTTTCTGATTTTGGTGATGCGCATGCTGAACTTTTTATTCTCTGGACTCAATGATAAACACACGTCTGACCGTTGGAACGAACCAAAAACTAAAGGATCGCATTCATGACGATTTATGCTGATTTTATTTCCATTTTATTTCAGACCTTTGCCTATATTGACGCTGATGCATTAAAGAGGAGGGGCTTCCCTGTCACATGATCATGGCGGCTCTATTGACGCATTCGTTCCAATCAACTGCCGTAACCAAGGCGACATCTAGTGTGTATATCTATGGGTGTAGATAAGAGACATCTTCACCATCATCGTCATCATCATCCAAACACACAACACGATCAGAAGATTGTCCTGAAGTGCTAAAGGTCACGGTCAGAAACATTCCTGTGATGTCACGTCTAAAGGTAATCTCACGTAACCCCGCCCACCTGCGACACTATCACTGTGACATCACTGAACTCGCGTGGCTGGTTCACTCTGACGGGATACAGTGGGAATCTCCCCAATAACTCTCCAGTGGGAATCTACGGTGTCGTTTCAAATCTGCCACTCAAAATAACGTCAAACCCGATCAAACCACTGTCTGTGGCCCAAAGGCACAGGAATCATATTCCAAATATTATATATAGATATATTTCTGCCACCTGATTGAGTTTATTATTATTGTTTAACCAGGAAGGTCCCGTCGAGACACAACAGGGAGTTTAAAACAGCATCCGTCCTCAGCATGTTCACTCACAACTTTAAAAATCCTGAAAAACAAACTCTAAAACTCACAACACTTGCATTTCACCCCACATGTCCATTTCAATGACCTTTGAACTCTCAACATCCCCTTCATCATCACTTGCATCATCGTCATCATCAGTGATTGACGGCTGTCAGTCATGAGTCCAGCCCTACACACTCCTGCTGTCCATCTCATTCCTGTCCACTAGTCTGACCACTGAACTGTTGTGTTTAATGTTCATCATGTCCAGCAGGGGGAGCCAGCGCTGCAGGAGGACCAGAGCGACTGATGAACTCTGGTGTTGATGAACACTCATCCTCTGGCTCAGTCTAGTCCACTAGAGATGGTCAGTTTGGCTTAAAACACACATTTAATTGAAAAACTGAAGAAGAAACAGAAAAACTGCAGTGAGAGTTTAAATGATTGGAGCCGTATATATATATCAACACACACTCGTTAACAACAACGGGTCATGAATCAGGCATCAGACGTTCCTCCATCTCAGATCTCTGTAAATCACACACACACACACTCATGGCGTTTGTGTCAGTGATCTCTGAGGTTATTAAGGCACATTGAGGCTGAACATACAAACGCCCGAAACTAGTGCAAATCTGATGCACAACTGATCCTGTCTGAGCACCACACACACACACACACACACACACAGTGCTGACGTGTGCGCTAGCAGAGTTTGTGTTAGCTAGTCTCGGACCGCCCACACAAGAGTATTGCACTTAAAAACATGAGAGCCTTTCGAAAATCACAAGCTCCAATCTGATTGGACGAGCAACAGTCAGTGATGACACGCCCAACGATAACCGTAACGATACATCAGCAGCCACACCGACCAATCCTGTATCGCTACAGTTATCGTCCGTCTGCGGTCCTTCACGGTCACGGGCGTAACTTGACCTGCGCTCACTGCAGGAATACACAGAGTTTCCCGCTGTAATACTATTCTCTACTCTAGTTCTGCATTTCTCTTAAACAGCAAACTTCATATTTATCCATTTCTGGTCATAATTCGGAGTAAATTTCTACATCACTACACTATCTCTACATCACTACACTACTTCTACATCATTGCACATGTCTTTCAGTTTTCAGAAATCTGGTTGGATCGGTAACGGCGTGTGCGTGAAGCTTTCAGCGCGCCAGTCCCGTTCCTGTTAGCATGTAAACGTAGCCAGTGACGCTCTCCTCGGCTCTAGCCCAGAATGAACTCTCTCTACTGATAGTTGTTAGCTAACTCACGCTGGGCTAGTGTTGATGACATCATCAGACGGGCGTCTCTCTGCTCTTCAGGTCCGGGGCGCTGTACTGGCGCCTCATGCGCGGCGGGGTGACGTAGCCTTGCGGTTTTTGGTGTTTGCCGTGCGGTTGATCGGTGAGCGTGTGCGGTAGGGGCCGTTGGTGATTGACGTACCCGCCCTCCCCGCGTGCACAAGGGCCCGGCGACTGTTGCCGATAGCGACCGCGGTTGTTGTTGTGGTGCCCGTTGGCATAGTAACCCTGGTTGCCAGGTCCGGTGGAGCCATCTAGCGAATTGCGCCTGTGGCGCCATTGTTGTTGCTGAGGAACGTGATTGCCGTTGCCATAGTTACCGTTGCTGTAGTGACGAGGTTGCCAGGGGCGACTGGGGGAAGGTGTGCGCATGATGACCGGCGTTTGGAACGGAAGAGGAAGTAACGGCACGCCGGGGGCGGGGCCTCGTTCCTCGTCCGGCGCCGCGGACGCGTTGGGCCCCCAGGAGAGCCGGTGCTGAGGGTTGCTCTTAAAGGGGAACTTCAGCTTGCAGTCCTGAGGGGGAATGAAGCGTCCCGTTCCGGGGAGGTGGACCACGCCCTCCCCGCCCACGGCCCCGCCCCCGGCTCCGCCCCCTCGGCGCAGGCGCTTGGTGATTTGCTGCTGCTGCAGGTTGAGGAGGCGTGTCTGCTCCTGCTTGAGCCAGCGCATGCGGCCCCTTCTGAAGGCGGGGTCTTCCTCCATCAGCCGTGACACGCGCTGCTCTTTGGGGAGGAGCTCTAGATGGCCACGCCCCTCTTCCACATCGCCGTCTGCGCTCAGATCCTCGGACTCATCGTCGTCCTACACAAACACATACACAACTACTCAACAAATGCATGTGTGTCAGTGGCTGTTTCCCTCGCCCTGTTTTATGCTCGTTGTGAAGTGTCGCATCAGAAACCAGCGCAAATGGCAAATATAGAAGTTTTTACATCGTTTGTACAGTTTTCAAGTTAATAAAGATCTTCTGAAGTGAAGCGATGTGTTCGTGTTGAAAAAATATTCATATTTAAAACTTTATTGACTAAAATAACGAGCTTGTGGCAGACAAACCGGTTTTGAAAAGATACGCTTCACGATTGGATGGAAACCCAGCTACTGTGTGTGTGTGTGTGTGTGTGTGTGTGTTGACCTGCACTGCTGGTATGATGCTCTCCATCTTCATCATCCGGTCTCTGAGGGCTTTGATCTCCTCGTCCTTCGTGTTGTTCTGCTCTTTGACCTCTTGTAAGATGTCGGTCAGTTTGTCGATGTGAGCTTTGAGGTCATACACACCTCTCTCTCCGTCAGCGTGTGTGTGTGTGTCCTGGCGCCCGTCCCCGATGCCCACCGTCTCCCACACGTCCTGAGCCACGTCCCTCCACGCCTCCTTCTCCTCCTCCTCGTCCCGCCGGCCGCCCGTGTGCAGCACTCCTGAAACCATCACATCCACATCAACACAGTCCAGCCATGACACACACACACACACACACACACACACACACTACGGTTCTCACTCAGTGTTCCTTGTTTTCAGTCCAAATATCAAACATTCTTAACTCTCAGGTGCTCTCCGGTCATTTCTAACCGAAAAATTTTCGGTTCTGAATTTTTAAAAATCACAGCTTTATCGCAATGTTACAAATGAATGGGAAATTGTAAAAAAAATGAAAAAAAAATTGTGAATTTTTGTTTTTTTTGTCAAATTTTTTAAATAAGAATTTTAATAATTTTTTGAGATTGTTTCAACTATATATTCAAATACACCACCAACAACAAAAATGTGTTGATAAACATCTGAGGAATTCACATGCGTCTCCATAGAGAGCTGTACATGCCATCTAGTGGTCACACCAGGATACTACACTTTTTCTCTATAAAGAAAAATATATAAATAATATATAAATATATATATATATATATATATTTTCCATGGCAAAAATAAACCATAAATATTAATAAATTCAATTAAATTGTCTCAAAATACTAAATTAAAAAGAATAAATATTATAGAAAAAAAAAATTGCATTGGTTTCACTGGGATGGAGAAAGTTTCATTTTTAGGTGTCCGGGAAGACAAGTGTGACTCCTAAACGAAGAGCACCTGAGGGTTAAATCAACATCAGATATTGTGTCCTGTTTTTGCATCTCCAGATTTTCACTGGTCGTTTCTCGGCTAACGATCGTCCTATCCTAACGACCCACACATCGGCGGAGAGGTCATCACTTCAGCTCTGATGAGGAGTGTGTTTCCTACCGTACATGCGGCTCAGCTCCTTCATCTTCACCACGGCCAGCGCCTCCACCTCGCGCCGCGAGTGCCGGAAGTCGGCGAGCGCCACCTCGTAGCAGATCTCCTTCACCGCCTGCAGCTTCAGGTCACTCAGGGTCACGCGCTCCGGGGCCTTGCTGATGCGGCGGCGCTGCGGGATCTGATACACACGCAGAGGCTCACGCCGCTTCCCACTGCTGGGTAACCCACAGCGCCTCACGATGGACTGGACCTGCACACAGCACTGGGTTAGCGGAGGAGTGAGTGAGTGTGTGTGTGTGTGTGTGACCCACAGCACTGGGTTAGAAGAGGAGTGAGTGAGTGTGTGTGTGTGTGTGTGACCCACAGCACTGGGTTAGAGGAGGAGTGTGTGTGTGTGTGTGTGTTAGGGTGACCACCCATCCTGCTTTGCGTTGTACTGCACAGCATTTTCACCCCTTGTCCCGCACGTCGCATGTTGAGGAAATGTTCCACTTTTTTATTATTTATTGTCTATTGTTTTTAATTATCATATCAAGAAAAAGTGCATGCATTCTTTTGCCTTTTTAAAAAAAAACATTTTTAATTATCACTTTTGCTGCATAGTTTTCAGCGCTTCGTCACAAGTGCAAATACAACAGCTGTGTTTTATAGACGATCCAATGGCTGAAAAGAAAGGAGTAAACGCGGTCACTCGTTGGTTGTGACGGCTGTCAATCAAAATGTGGACCGGTGATTTGTTTCAAATATTTCCTGTCGGAAAACAAATGGATAATGCTGTAAATTAATATTTGTATTTAACTGAATTCATCTGTTGTTGTTTAACCTGCAGTGGTTGTTTTAATTCACATCCTTTCTAAAGATATGAAAGTCTTTGATTTTGGTTTTTAATACAGTAGCCTATGTTCTTAATATATCATCTGTCTATCTAATTTAATGTTTTATATTTTATTTGTTCATTGTTTATTTTGTTGGACTTGGGTCAGAAGTGTTTATAAAAAAATTATATACCAGATTCCTGCTGCCTTTGGGCTCAGAGATGTTTAATTTAAATTACATGTAAAATAATGATTTTTCTAGAAGATGCCAAAGAACAATCATTTTTATCAGCTGAAAGGCACAATATAAATGTTTTTATCAAGTTAAATAGACATTATTTCACAGTTTCAGGGCATGTTTTAGTGTTGGGAACATGTCCCGCACAAACTTATAATTGTCCCATATTTGGTTTGTTTGACGGTGGTCACCCTAGTGTGTGTGTGTGTGTTTGTGTGTGTGTGTGTGTGTGTGTGTGTGATACCTTGATAGCTGGTAATTTCTCTCTCAGGGAGGAAATGAGTCTCCAACTCTCTTCACATGAGCGTTTATCAGAATCATCCCCACTGTCTGAATCAGCATACTGAACACACACACACACACACACACACACACACACACACACACAGAAAATTCAGGACTGATTACACTGTCCTATATATCCACAGAGATCAGCTGATTTACACTGGAGGAATATTACACTGTTTTACTGTATTTATGATCAGATGAGCGCACTCGTGTGTGTGTGTGTGTGTGTGTGTCTCACCAGCCGCTGCTGCTCCAGCAGTAGATCTGCTTCCTCTTTCTCCCGCCGGTACTGCGTCTCCACGTCCTGCAGCCTGAGGCAGAGCACAACACTGTCAGCAGGGTTCATAATCATCACCGCTATAACACACACACACACACACACACACACTGTGAATGCACAGATCTACTATAGCGTTACACATCTGATGCCTCCGCGTAACACACTCCGTTCACATGGAGAACTCCACATGTGCAGTTCGACACGGTCGTGTGTAGCCGTGACAGAACTGAACTCATGATGGCATGATGTGTATACGCCATATGTGTCATCCGTGTGAGTGTGGTGTGTGTGTGGCGTGTGTGTGGTGTGTGTGTCATCAGTGTGTGTGGTGTGTGTGTCACCTCCTCTGCATCTCCAGCTTGATGTCGATGCCCTGCTCCTCCAGGAGTTCCCTCTGGGCGTAGTTCCAGTCCGCCGGCTCCCCCTGCTGGTCCAGGCTCCTCTCGCGCTCCACGCGCGCCTGCTCCGGGTGGTTGAACCGGAACACGTGGTTCTTGCCCATCACCACGCGGTTTCCTGCGACACCATAGGTTGAGCTCAGGGTCACGTGATCACGAGGACAGCGGGCTCATAGATTACTGTCTACACAGGAACTGGACTGTGAACTATTTCTGTAGTCCACTTTAGACATTATAGACTGACTATCAGTAGCTACATGTCGACTAATTATCCAATCGCAACGCTAACCGATCAGTCTACAGGCTAGCGATGCTAACGAGAGTCAGCTGACGTGTAATTGAGGAGAATGTGTAAAGTGGACTATGGGAATACAGTGTGACGGAGGTGATTAGCGTCCGCCGTGTTTGGCGTTGGACCGTCGTCTCGGTGTAAAGGTTCAGAGGCTCGTTGATGTTGGTAGTGTTGGTTTCTGGAGTGTATATACAGGCGCTGATCTGTGTGTTTACAGGCTCTTTTAAACGGCGAGTGCGTTCGGCCAATCAGCGAACACTACCGTCACTGTACTTCCTCTAGCGCTGGTTTAGCGGCGGACATCAGTTCCTGCGGTGTGAACACACTGGATGAGGAGGCTGGACACACTCACCCTGTCTGAGCTGCACACACTCGCTGATCTGCTTGCCGTTGACGTACGTCTCGGCTCCCTCCAGCGGCTCCAGGGTCACACACACTACACACACACACACACACACACACACACACACACACACAGAGGGAAGGATTTGCATGAGCACAGTGCTATGATGGATGTGGTATGCTAATGAGGAGGGCGGGGCTCCTCCCTAAAGAGGGGCGGGGCACAGGGGGGTCAGACCTGTTATAAACCGGATGTGTTGCTCAGTGTGACCCTTGAACTCTGTGATACGCCTTTATAAAGCGCTCATGAATCTGAGGTTATGCTGTATTATCACCCAATACTGGATTCAGTCTTCTGTCAGCTCGTTTACGGTCAACTAGCACAGCTGGAGCGGTCCATCGTTGATCTCAGTGTTATAATAGTTCACTAAAGCTCGTTCACCGGATCCACCAGCGCCACAAATAAACACAAATCCTCCTGAGCTAGAAGAACGAAAGCAAGACGATAAAAAGATTAAATCTAATATTAGGTGATAATACAGCATAAAGAGAGATTTATAATACAGTTAAAAGGCGGGTCAGTCTAAATAGGTAATATTACTATCAAATAAATATCAAATATTATTTATGAATCATTAAAATCACTGACTTGCATTCCTCTTATGTAAGTTGTTATACCCTGTATGACCAGAGTTGTGCGATAACATCAGGAAAAACAACATCTGAGCAAACGAGATGGAGCAGCTCTCATTGGTCGAGGGTTCATTCACATGCAGATAACGGCACAGGAGTCTGGAGTGATGTGGGGTCGCCCGTGGGTCACGCCATGCCGATGAAGCACATTAACAGCACAGGCAAACTGGACTGACGGACACACTGAGTGTGTGTGTGTGTGTGTGTGTGTGTGTGTGTGTGTGAAGGACGAGCAGAAAGACACTGATAATGTGTGGCGACAGGAGGAAGATGAAGAGGAGGGGCTGATGGTGATGATCAGACTGATGATACCTGTGTCAAATCCCAGCGACTGTTCCAGCGACAGAGAGAAAACCAGCACAGGACATGAGTGTGTGTTACTGACACAAATACACACACACACACACACCTATATATCCTGCCTTCAGGAGGACCCTGTGATTCGGTGATGCTGAAACACACACTCACTCACACACACACTCACTCTCTCGCTCTCTCGCTCGCTCGCTCACTCACTCACTCACTCACTCACTCACTCACTGACACACACACACACACACACACACACTCAGACTCTTACCTTCTCCGTTGTGGTTGATGTAGCTGTAAAACACACAGTGCTGCTCTTTAATAAACTGACCACTGAGTTTAATGTCCACATCCTTTTGACCAACCCTAGAAACACACACACACACACACAGATGAATACTGTATATCAGCACAGATGATTCATAAACAACCGATCATCGTCTCACTTTACGAGCTGATGATGTTTGTAATGGTCTGATTGAGTCACCTGGTCACGCCCTCTTTGATGTAGTACAGCAGACACTCTGACATCAGCGGATCCTCGTTCAGGTTCACCAGGTGCGGAGTCTGAAACACACACACACACTCTACACTGAGTGTTTTCTATTTATACAGTCATGTGTGTGTGTGTGTGTGTGTGTGTGTGTGTGTGTGTGTGGACTGACCCCTTTAGGTGAAAACACTCCCACAGTTCCTCCATCCTCTTTAATGGACACACCCATCTCTGCCAGAATCGACTCCCTGCACAAACACAGATGATCACATGTTCGTGTGTGTGTGTGTGTGTCTATAATCCCTGCTCACACATCCTGGAACCCGGAGCGCTGTACCTTTCCATTCGTATCGACTCCGTCTTCCTCAGTTTCTCCTCCCACGTCTCGTTCAGCTCAGCGATGATCTTCTCTGTTTCCTGCGCACACACACACACACACACATTAATGGTTTGTGTTTGAACGCAGGATGCTGACTGGTTAAAGTCAGAGAGTGATTATGTCATGCTCCGCCCACCACCATAGCCCCGCCCTCTCATACCTTCAGTCTCTCCACTGCTTCCTCATTGGTTATCATCTCGCCCTGAAACTCTTCTAATTGGGCGTGGCCATCCAGCGGGGCGGAGTCACTCTCAAGGGCGGGGCCTTCTCTGGTGACAGGCTCAGATGTGGGCGGGGCTCCATTAGAGGCGGGATCAGCGGGCGTGAGAGTGACGTCCACACGGTTGTTATTGACTTCAGCAGCTGAGACAAACACAAAGAGTGACATCATCCAACCTGACTAATGCATACATACAGATCAATCAACAGTGTGTGTGTGTGTGTGTGTGTGTACCTGGAGCGGTGACCAGTCGGCTCAGCCCCTGTGACAGCAGGAGGTCTCTGAGTCTGTTCACTTCCTCCTTCAGTTCTCGGATCAGACGAGCGTTTGGATCCTCGTTAATTACAGCATTACAGCGGATCTGCTTTGCACGGTCAGCGTATCTACACACACACACACACACACACACACACACACACACGCGCGCTGTGACAGTCACAGGGACAGATGGTTCATCCCCTGATGGATTGATGGATGTACCTGAGTGTGCTGAGTGTTTCCTCATAGTTGATATCTGCAGGACTGAGAGCAGCAATCATAGCGGTACGAGAATTACCCCCTGAAACACACACACACGTTTCATAACCAGTACTGCTTGTGTGTGTTTGTGTGTGTGTGTTTATATTACATTGTGGATCCCCTCAATGGATAGATTGAGGGAAATGGGTTAAAAAACACTAAATTATATTTTTGGAAAATGTAAATGTAGTTTTGTGTGATTGGTGTGTTCAGAGGTCAGGTTAGTGTGTGAGAGTGTGTGTGTGTGATTGGTATGTTCAGGGGTCATGTTAGTGTGTGTGTGTGTTAGTGTGTGTGTGTCTTACCCAGGTTCTCCTTCAGGATCCAGGTGAGCACTGAGTCTCTGTACGGAATGAAGTCACTTTTCTTTCTTTTGCTGGTTTGCTGTTTGTCACATATAAACACACAGTTAACGAGTTTCTTTCTTCTGTACAACATCAAGGAGACGTTCAGCAGAAAGCTCACGCTGCTCTTTGCCACATAATGACAATCAATGACAAAACAAAAGCATCGGTTTGTCCACATGACCTGTGTGTGTCATCACCAGTCCAGCATAGAGACGGTCAGAGTCACACACTCACAGTGTGTTTAGCGACAGCAGCGTGGACAGATTCATCACTTTATGAACTAACTCACATGTTCAGCCAGAGCGGAGATGACCTTCCCCAGGGTGGTGAGAGATTTATTGATGTTGGCGCCTTCCTGAAGAACAGACAGAGAGTGTGTGTGTGAAGGAGATGTGCCTCATCAATATGGATTTAATCATCAGAGTCGTACCTTCAGCCTCAGGCCTTTAGCTCCAGACGAATCCGCTCGCTCGCTGCCCGCCAGATCCACCAGACTCACCTTACTGACCTGCACACGCCAGAGGACACGCGACACACAGAAATCACACACCAGAGGACACGTGACTAGGGCTGTCAAACGATTAATCGCATCCAAAATAAAAGTTTGTGTTTACATAATATATGTGGGTGCGCTGTGTATAATTATTATATATATATAAATACACACATGCTTGTATATATTTAAGACATATTTTCATGTATATGTTGTATATAGATTTAAGTATAATTTATATTATATATAAATTTTTTATATATACATAATTTTTTTTTGAACCCTCTGAGGTTGTTCGGCCCAAATGGACCCGAAGAATTTAAATAAAATTTTTCTAAAAATCACAGCTTCCTCGAAATGGTCCGAAATTTGGTGACTTTGTTGGTATTTGGTATCTGAACACCCCAAACAATTGGGGACAGGATGTGAATAGTCTAAGTGGTTGTAAAAAAAACAGTCACACTAGGGGTGTTCGGGTCCAAATGGACCCGCATAGGAAATGAATGGGAAATTGGCAATAATGTGAAAATACTGAGTTTTTTTGTGCGTACAATCTACAAATCAGCCACGATCTTGAAAAAAAGCACACAACAGTGAAGGGGTGAATCTATAAAACATCAAGAGTGCAAAACAGACACATCCACACACACACACACACATTTATACACAAACACACCCAAAAATTCAGATTTTACATGTGTTTTGCATTTTTAAAATGCTCAGTTTGTCCACCAGATGGCATCCATCTCATTTCAAAAATTGCTTTTATGAGGCCTAGGCTTGACTCTAAAATGAAATACAGCTTTAAAAAAATAAAATATATATAACATTTTTTTTATAAAATATTTTTTTCTATTATGTTCAATGGGGGGAAATTTTGTCATAATTATTGCATTAATACTAATTATATATTTTTTTATTCTTGAAATTTTCTCAAAACACCAAAAAAAGAAAAGATAAAATATAATAAAAAACGAGTAAAAAAAAAAAATCATGAATTTTTTTTTTTAAATATGAATCCCGGCCTTTGAGTCCATTTGGACACCCCGAGTGTGACTCTGAAACGAACCCCAGAGGGTTAAATATATACAAGCATGTGTGTGTATTTATATATCTATAATAATTATACACAGTGCCCCCACATATATTATGTAAACACAAACTTTTATTTTGGATGTGATTAATCGTTTGTCAGCCCTAGTCACGTGACGCTCAGAAATCACACACACACCAAACTGATATATTATTCACCAACACACACACACACACACCTTCTCCGTGTCGAGGCCGGTCAGCTGATCTCGGCGGTGCTGTGTGAAGACGATGGTGAAGACGGCGTGTGATCGACTGCTGGTCTCGTTCATGTTGGTCGCCGCCACCGTCCTGATCAATCAATTACAGTCACGCTGAGGAACATTTAATACGAGTACAGGTGTAAGAGGGAGGAGATGTGGACACGCACCGGGCCTTGTTCCCCGAGTCCATGAGGTCTCTGACGTCCTGATAGGAGGTCACCGCGAGTTTGGACAGGTCCTCCACGTACGGGCCCATGATGGGGTGCTCTCGGACCCGCAGCGCACCTTTACTCTTGGGGTTCAGCAGATCTCGCACGCGCTCGCAGTAGATCTCCATGAACGACACCTGAACACACACACACACACACACACACACACGGATAGGTTTACCTCCACACCGTTTGTTTGAATCGGACTCATGTCGACTGATGAATCTGATGCAGTGTTAGGCTGAGCGCTGAACGTGATTGGATCTGATCAAGTGTTCAGGCGTTCTCTCCGTCAGATTAGAAAAGATGAACTCGATCGAGGAGTTCAACTGAAGGTTTGCAGAGCGATCTCGTCAATCCCATGACTAGCGGGTTAGTAACCTCTCAGAGACCAGCACTGGCCGTCAGAAACACACTGAGTGTAAAGCTGAAACACACACCTCTACAGAGTAGGACAGATCCGGGTCAGTGTTCTCACTCGTGCGCTGGAACAGATCCTCACACATCTGCAGACACACACACACACACTCATCAAACACACACAGGAGAAATGGTTGTTATGGATTACAGTGAGTGAGTGAGTGTGTGTGTGTGCACACCTGAGGGATGATGCCCTGTTGTCCAGGCTCTTGTTTACCCATCATGCTGTAGGATTTTCCTGCTCCTGTCTGACCGTAAGCGAATATGCAGACGTTATATCCCTCGAACGCGTGACGCAACATCTCCTCCCCGATGTCCAGATACACTCGCCGCTGCGACGCGAACGCAGGGTCATCCTCCTGCACACACACACACACACACACACGGGACACTGAGTTCAGAGCCTCAGACGACACACACACACCGCAGCAGTGCAGGATCGTACCGTAGTGTGAGACCAGTAGGAGTAGTCGAAGCTGAAGTTCTTGGCCGCTTCTTTGGGCAGTTTGGGGTTCGAGATGCCTGAGGAGAGAACAATACACTGACAAACATGTGCTCACATACGTGTGTGTGTGTGTGTGTGTGTGTGTGCTCACAGGTGGTGTTTCCCTGCATCTGTATGATGCATTTAGCATCTCGGCTGTTTTCGCGTGAGTTGAAGGGTCGGACTCTCACTGCTACCTTCACTGAGGCGGCCATGCTGAAACACAAGACAACAGCCAATCAGGGATCACACACAGGTCACAAGGTCTCTCCTGACCAATCAGACGTCAGAGTTGAGAAATGTCCCTCTGCTAATCAAATTAAAGTCTCAGAAACAACAGCTGTGGAGAGCTGAAGTCTACAGTGTTCAGTCTGTATATGAAACATTATGCCACAACACTGCTGTACGTCGGCAAATCCACTTCAAATGTGTTGCATTGTGGGATACATACGCTGGATTTTGACTAATGTTTGTTCCACACGTATATAAATCCATAAAGACACTTTCCAGTAGTGTGTTCTCCGCTCATTTCCCTCTGTGTGTGTGTGTGTGTGTTGCCATGCCAACAGCGCTGTTTTAAACTCTTGTCGATGTCAGTCACACAAATCACAACCTAAAAATATATAAGGAGAGTTCACAAGCCTGAGATCTCACTAGAACAGAAGAACAATAACAGGAAACATTACTATTGTAATATCTCAGACGAAAATACAACAATTGAGTGTTAATAATGTTTTGGTCAAAAATAAGGTTTCATTTGCTAACTCAGGTTATCTGTATGAGTTAAAGTGCCCCGTTATACGGTTTTAACAGCTCCTAATGCTGTTTCCAGGTTCACACACTCATCTACGCTCAACACACACTCACGTCCTCATGATCTCCGCCGCGGCGTCAGCTCTGTGTCTGAAACGCTTCTGTGACGACTCAGTCTCTCTAAGCCCCGCCTCTCTGAGGGCTGCTCTGCTGTGATTGGTCAGCAGCAAACGCTCATTATCATATCTGATCACAGTGATACGAACAGTGACGATGGCGTGAGTTTACCCATCTCCTCTCCCGGTCTCAGACGCATGAACGTTAGAGGGCGGAGCTTAGAGACGCCGCTCAGCAAATCAGCACCAGAGGCGGGGATTATGCTAATATCCATCAACAGTGTGTGTCAGCATGAGTGAAGATCAAACAGTCAATCATGATGAGATCATCACCAAAGTTAAAAATTACACTGTCAGATCAACATACGATCCGAAGACTAATATCATGATTGATCTCGACGTCCGCGATCTAATTATGTCCTCGTTTGCACACAGAGCTCACGTTCACTTTCATTAGCTGATTATCATCAAAAATCTTGCTTTTTTATTCATATTTTTTCTATGAAAAACACATGACTACAGAGTCAAGAAGGTACATGTAAAGTAAGTCGGTTTAATTTATTAATTTTCATATTATATTTCTTGTTTTATTTCGGCCAGTATGCTCATCGGTCTTCAAATAGTTTATTGATGGTTTGATAGTTTAATGCAATACTGTGATTTAAACAGAAATATATAATAATTCTATAATATTTATTATTTAGATCGTGGATCATGATTTTTTATAAGTTTAAACAATCGTGTTTTAAGAAGTTACAAGATCGTGATACGAAATTTTGTGAAGATCGCCCACCCCTAACACACACACACACACACACACACAGTCAGAGGGTGTTAGGCAGAAAGGAATGTCATGTGTGTTTGCTGTTTAGCTGCTTCAGCTGTCACAATGAACACACACACATCTAATGTGTTCAGACATGTTGTGTCTGTTACTCAGATCTAAACTTTCATGACAGGATGATGTTCCGGTTCCGGTTTCGGACCGCGGGCACTCTTACAGTTTAAAGTGAGCAGAAAACACACACTTTTGCTAAACTGCCGCATGATTATTTCAGTATGTGTCACACAAATGACTCTCTCTCTCTAACATACACACACACACACGTCCGTGTAACTACGGGTTTGTGAGACATTTAGCTGTATTAATCAGCATATTAGAGCCTTTCAAAATAAACAATGTTATCGTTTCGGAAAGATGTAGAAAACACACACACACCGGACACAAGCTTTCCTGTGCTCTTCATGAGTTCTGATTATTTGAGTATCTGATTATTAGAATATGTACGTTGTTTGTTTTTAGTAATTTATTACTTTGTGAAAAATATAAAAATAGTCCATTTTTAAAAGGTAAACTGTGTGTGTTTCCTCAGCCAAACAAACACATAAAACATACGGTACCTTTCAGAATCATATCCATCTGGGAGAATTATCTATTCTTTTTTTTTTTGGTAACTTTAATTGTTAAAAATCACCGTTTGTGTTTGGCTCTCGCCAAAACATCTCCATTGGTTCTGTGAGACTCACCTTCACCGAGACCCGTCGGATGAGAGGATCTCCCGTGACTTTCCCGGTGGACGCGGGCGGGGGCGCTGCGGCTCTCCGTCTCTCTCACTTTCACTCGATTTATAACTTTGACACGGTGTTTTCTCTGTTATTTGCGCGTTTGACGGCAGAATCTTCCTCTCGTTAAAGCCCGGGGCCGCGCGAGACTTCCCGGCCGGTGTCCTTTAGCCGCTGACTGTCACGCGCGCCGGTGAGGAAACTTCCCAGCGGAGGCCGCGCGCGCGTCTGGTCACCCGCAGTGCCGTCGGTGACGCGCTCTCCCACCGCTGGAACGCGTCCGGTGTGTTTCGGGTCCGATTAGGATGATTTTAGGGAAAAGAAAATGAAATATATTGAGGAAAAAGTCGCCGCTGGCCGCGGTGTTTGCGCGCCCCCCACCCCGTCCCGTCCTGTGCTCGCGCAGCCGAGGGTCCAGCGCGTGACGTCACGACAGCGAACCGGACACCGGGGCGGAACCTTAAACACACACACACACACACACACACAGACAGATAACAACATAACGTTACTATATAAGCCTATATTAGCAGTAAATGTGCACTTTATTCTGACTACTCTCCACATTTTAGAATAATATAGGCTACTCATGAAAACAGACACAGGAGGTGGGAAAAATGTGAAAAACTATTCAGTTATGTATACAAATGTAAGAAATTCACACGCGTTTGAAATCTTTGAATCAAAGGGAAACAATTTATCGCTAATAAAAATGTATTCAAATCCGGTGACGCGCACGCACGCGCACGCACTAGTCTATGCTACAGCTTTATTTGAGTTTTGCTCTCAATATGATTCAAAGTATTTCTGTGGTGTTTCACAGAGTATGTGTTTATTATAATGATTTTAGTGCACGTGACAGTCACATGTTGCGTCACACCGTGTGTGAGAGAGAACCTGGATGCAGGTGTTTCCTGGACACACACACACTTTTACCACAGTGGTCATTGTTTCCACTGTGATATGGATCTATTAATGTAGCCTACTAGTTTTACTAGCATGAAACATTTGTGAAATGTACTAGAAACTTCTCTATGAAAATAGTTTGAAAGTAAATCCTACATCATTTGTCCCCCAGTGTATTCATTTCAGAGACATCACTGGAGAATATGATACGCATAACTTTAATCATGTGATTGACATCAGCTCATAATAATGTGAAAACTCAGAAAAACACCGTTATAAAGAACGCTGGCCTGTACTGACGAGCGGATGGAGAGTCTGAGGAATCATCACACTGTAAAAATATTTTCAAGATTTATTATCACAACATTTTTTCTTTTGTCCAATCAACTTAAATAATTTATTTAGTTGAGATAACTTATTATTTTGAGTTTCTGATCATTAAATCAATCTCCTTCATTGTATTAACTCACTTTTTCCAGTTCAATCAACTTAAAATTTAAGGTAACCAGGTTACTTACTTTAAGTTAAACCAACAATATTTTTTTTTTTACAGTGCATGGAACCGCAGTATCTGACTCATATGAAGTGTGTGTGTGACATTGACCTCGCAGTAGAGGAAGTGTGTGTGACATACTGACATTGACCTCGCAGCCTATGAAGTGTGTGTGACACTGAGCTGTGTGTGTGTGTGTGTGTGTGCTGTTCTCCTCAGGGTCTGTCTGGAAACACCATGTTGGGTGTGGGACACGTCGTCACTACCAGCATCATGTGTGACATCGACATCAGTCCGGTGAGAGCAGTGTGTGTGTGTGTGTGTGTGTGTGTGTGTTCCTGATCTCAGACGGTCTGATCTGGTCTTCACACACACAGCTCTCTTTCCATCCACACGTTTCTATCTGAATTAATTGATATCCAATGAAAAATGGCTTATGGAAACAGTAAAATTTGATTGACTTTCATGAATATCGATTAAAATGAAATCGTTCGGTCTCATCGTGTTTGATCTTGATTGATATATGGCTTATGCGATAAACATTGATGGAAATGTTATTTGCCGAATAAATAATGAATTGCGATTAAGATTTAGGTCATTTCATGGTTGAATGAGTTTTTTTCTTACTGAACTTCGGATAATTTGATTGACAAGAGGATGAAACTCACCCAGTCTGTGTTTGCAGAGCGTGAGACTGACGGCTCCATCGAGAGCAGGTTCAGCTCCTGGATCTCCTCGCTGGTCTTCAGTGCTGATCTGACCTCTGCTGGACTGGACTGAGATCTGCACTGACCGCATGTGTTCGTCCAGCAGATGTGGATCTCAAAGCAGGAGGATGACGGAGGAGAGCAGAGCGTGGAGAGAAAATGCCCCTGAAAGACACACACACACACACACACACACACCCACACCTTACTGCTGAATTATGATTCTTACACGTCACTGGATACAGTATTTAACAAACTGAGAAATGCCTTGTTTTGTTTATAAAGCTTCATTCATCTCTCGATCTTCATATTGAAACTGTGTGTACACTCTCAGAAAAAAGGTACAAAAGCTGTCACTGGGGCTGTACCCTTTCAAAAGGTAAACTTTTGTCCATTTCATGAGCTAATAAGTACATTTTAGGTGTTAATATGTACATTTAAGTGTTAATATGTACATTTTAGGTGGTAAGATGTAAATTTCATGAGATAATATGTCCATTTTAGGTGGTAATATGTACATTTGAGGTACTAATATGTACATTTTAAGTGTTAATATGTATATTTTAGGTGCTAATATGTCAATTTCATGAGCCAATATGTCCTTTTTAGATGGTAATATGTCCATTTTAGGAGCTAATATGTACCACTAAGGTACCAATATGCAGCCTTTGTGTACAAAAGTCTTTTTCTTTTTCTTAGAGTGTATGATAGCCTATACGGTGTACGATTGATATTTTTAATAGTGTTTTAGCATTTTAATACACATAAATGACTAATTTAAGCTTGTTATGAGTTCAGTAGAGTGGATCTCATGAAACTCGCTGCACGTGACTCAGTTTAACCTTATATTAATAACAGCTCTTACACACACGACATCATGTTTACTATGGTACATCATGTTACGAGGATATGAATGAAATACGTCACCGGGGAGCGTGCAGACGTCACTCTCGGTACCGGCCTTGACGTCGCGGGAGTGCGCACTGGAGATAAGTGACGTTTAAATGCGGGATGCACGAACGAGCGGCGCGGGGACACGCGGCGCGCGCACTCACGGTAAGAGCGCTGTTCACAAACCTTATTCTTTAATACGAGTTTAAACAACAGAAATACACAATATATGAAAATTAGCAGGATTATTAATCATCTATATTTAAACCACTATTTAGCAAAGTCGGTCCCGTGGAGATTTAAATGTCTTGGTAACAGTTTACATGAACTAAGAATGAACAATCCACAGCATTTATTAATCATAGTTAATATTAATTTTAACATTGTGCAAATGTTCATTTATACTTTTATATCATTAATGATATAAATGGTGAAATGAATTTTGATGATGGTGGCTTACAGATATGAAAACCTTTCTACAGTAGTCTAATTTTGATTTGGGGGTTTTCATAAGCTGTGAGCCATAATCATCAAAACTATAATAAATACAGGCTTGAAAGCTTGTAACTGTACATGGAGGTTTAACAATGATGTATGCATGTTTGAATATTGCTCATGTTGTTTTAAATAGTAATTATGAAATTTTGATATATATATATATATATATATATATATATATATATATATATAATTACCATACTGTTGATCATAATTACCATACACTTTGAGTTACATATTTCAGAAATGTACTTACAAAATCACAGTTAATGTAAAAAGTATTAAATCCAAACAATGTAATAATTGAATGTTTTTAACAAATGATTGGTTTAATCATATACTTTATGAATGTTGTATTATAGTGGCTTGAGAGTAGTTTTGTTTCTGTGAACAGGAAGTTGATCTAGTTCTGCGAGTGCTGTGATCTGATTGGATGGGTCTTACATTGAGTCGCTGGCTGAGGGACGGCCATCTTAAACACCACCCCAGATCCTCATCCGCGTTCAGTCCGTTCTCTGTAGCCCCGCCCATTCGGCTCACGGTGCTTCTGAACACGCCCTCCGTCGCCCCCGGTGACCCTCGATCGCAGTGGAGCCGGACGCACCTGTCGCCTAACCTGCAGGTGTGTGCGTCGGGCGGGAGTGTGTGTCGAGCCCGTGTGGAGCAGAGCAGTGATGCGATTCGTGGAGCTGTCGGCGTAGAGGCGGGGCTTCACATATGGGAGGTTCGGTGGGAGCAGCTACAGAGAGGAAGCCACGCCCTCCTGGGCGTGTCCACACACACGTGCCCCCTGCAGGCCTCTGGGTACACAGCGCTGGTAGGCGGAGACTCGTGTTCCTGGGGCTGGGACCTCTCCACCAATCAGCTCTGGCACGATGGAAAGAAAAGGAGGCGGTACCCTGGGGGCGGAGCCTCGGATAACCCATGCGTTCCGGATCGTGTGTTAGTGGTTCTGGACGCAGACGCGGCGACGCTGGGATACGTGGTGGACAACTGCTATCTGGGCGTGGCCTTCAGGGACCTCCCCAAAGGGGCGGAGCTATTCCCTGCCGTGAGCTGTGTGTGGGGAGGAGCTCAAATCTGCATACGCTACCTGGGCGGCACGACACGTGAGTGTGACATCATCACATCAGTATGATTTACCAGCTAAATGTGAGCATGCATTTACTCGTCTCACTTGCACGAAAACATTCAGTATTCCTCAGAATAAATAAAAACAGCGAAACGTGATCTCAGACTCTAACGAGCTAGCGCAGGTGACGACCGTAACGCAGAAGGAATGGAACACATTACTTTTGACAAAAAGTAACTAAACTTAATTAGTTATTTTTATAGAGAGTAACTCGATATTGTAATGCACTGCTTGTAAAAGTACTTGTGTACCGTTGACTCAATCTGACTCTCTTTGACGGCGTGTGTGTGTGTGTGTGTGTCCCTCAGGAGACGCTCCGGCTCTACAGGCTCTGAGTCGCTTATCTGTACGCCGGACCCTAGAGTCAGACGGGCCCCGGACACTCCCACCGGCTCTACAGCGCCTCCTGCTGGACCCCTGAGCACACACACACACACACACACACACTCTACAGCGCCTCCTGCTGGACCCCTGAGCACACACACACACACACACACACACACTCTACAGCGCCTCCTGCTGGACTCCTGAGCACACACACACACACACACTCAGCGGAACTGCAGAGAGACCTGTGTTCTCACACACACACACACACACACACACACACACACCTGTGATCACACACTTTTATACCGCTTATTTATACACAAGATTATTTAAAGTTATTTTTGTACGGCAGACGGATGTTCAGATGGTTATATCACTAAATCTCTTAAAGAAATAAAATGTTTCTCATGAACTAGAATTAAATAAAGTGTGTGTTATTGCCTCAGACTGAAGTTTGTGAGGATGAAGAGTGTGTTCATACTCATCACGGGAAACTGAGGCATTAGATACGATTTATTCATATTTATTAATATTCGCCACAATGCAAAACGTGAACATGACGAAACATGACGCTTCTGTTTCACCCGCTGGACTGATCTCACACACACACACACACACACACACACACACACACGCGCACGCACAAACTTGAAATTGAAAAACAAAGTGCTTTAAGAATGATGATTTTATTTGAACGATCATACAGCACATAAATAAAGAGTAAAATGATGAAGATTATCTCCAGACGCGGTGAGATGCTCCTCTGCGGCCGGAAGATCTTCGGCTCTGAGCGGGACGAGACGCGGCGCGCGCCTGAAACTAATCAGAATCATTTATTTATGTATTTATCCTGATATTAATGTATGTCTTGATTTCATTTTCAAAGGTTAAACCGCAGAGCTTTATCTCGGAGTGAAGCGGAGTGTGTGTGTGTGTGTGTGTGTGTGTGTGTGTGTGTTATTGGTGGATTATCACTCGGCTCTGTGGAATGCTTGATTCTGATTGGTCAATCGCGGTGTGTTATAACAACAGAACACAGAAACACACACTCATCCACACACACTCAACACACACTCGCTACAACCGCCGCTCTTCTTCATACAAGAAGCACATTAAAGTTAAAAGATACAACTGAATACTGGAACCAGTGCGTTTCTGGGTATGATGTACAGGTCAGGTCAGGCAGAGGTCAGGTCAGGTAGACGTCAGGTCAGGTAGAGGTCAGGTCAGGTAGAGGTCAGGTCAGGTACAGGTCAGGTCAGGTACAGGTCAGGTCAGGTAGAGGTCAGGTCAGATATAAAGAAGGCTTTTGCTCAAGTGTTGAAAAGTGTCCGCCCAATAGAAAGGTTTAGCTCAGTGAGAGAGATCATTGGTCAGAGCAGACGCAGCATCGGCTAGAAATGAACTCTGCACTCCCATGATCCCTCACTCCTGTCTGAGCTGCCCATCAGAGGTCAACACACACCTGTGACCCTCAGGGAATCTCTCACCTCTGATTGGGCGAGCTCGTCTGGCTTCTGCTCCTCAGCTGACTCCGCCCCATGCTGCTCTCTGATTGGCTCGTCCAGGGGGTCGCCGGGGGAACGCTCCAGCAGCTGACAACACAGACAGGAAGAGTGTGTGTGTGTGAGAGAGAGAGTGTGTGAGTGAGTAAGAGAGAGAGTGTGTGTGTGTGTTGTACCTTTGACACATAATACTGCAGCTCACTGTGTCGGTCTTCATTACGAGAGGAAACTCTAGTCCAGTTGGGCGGGGCTTCATCTACGATGGGTGGAGCTACATGTCTGATGGGCGGGACTTCCTCTCTGATGGGTGGATCTACATATCTGACAGGCGGGGCTTTGTCTATTACGGGCGGAGCTTTGTATCTACTGGGTGGAGCTTCATATCTAGTGGGTGGGGCTTTGTCTCTGATGGGCGTGGCCTTCTCTGCATTGCTACAGTCCATCCGCCCAGAAGCCCCACCCCTGTCTGCGCCGGAGCTGTGATTGGTCCAGGTGTCTGTGGGGGCGTGGCTTAGCTTCAGGTTGGTTTGAGTTTCTCTTGTCTCTTCCTCTGTGAACACCGGCTTGAACCACAATGCACTGCAGTCACTGAGACCTAACACACACACACACACACACACACACACACACACACACTCAGTGGACGGATGGGACATTCAAGAAATAAAACTGCCCTTGTGTAGGTTATATTCCACATGTCTAACATGACTATGAGTGATATTGGAGTTCAGTCATCTATCAGAGTGTGTGTGTGTGTGTGTGTGTGTGTGTGTGTGTACCGGTGAGATGGCTGTGCTCCAGCTGAGGCTCCAGCGGAGAGAAAGTAGAGCTGTGGTTCATCACACTGGTCTCTCGCTCCTTCTCTCGGGACAGGCGGAGAACCACGGCCTGAGGAGCTGCTTCAGTGCACACACACACACGCACACACACACACGCACACACACACACACACACACACACTCTCACTGTAACGTTACAAAAACTAAACTATCAACACTCTTGCCCCGTATATTTGGCCATGAAGGAGAGACTGATCACCTGACGCGTGTGTGTCACTCTGAGGAAGAGGAGGAGAGGAAGATGTGGGCGTTTCCCACTGACGGACGGGCGACAGGACACTCTCCATCTACACACACACACTCTTATCATAACGGCCCCACACACACTCATTATAATGATCGGCTGGATTAGCTGTACCTGCTCCTGATTGGTCAACAGCCTCAAAGCCTCCGCCCAATGGGAGCGCATCATTCCCTGCAGGCGGGACACAAGCTCCTCCCTCTGAGTCTCCAGCTTCCTCTTAGACACTGCCATGGAGACAAGCTCCTCCTGCAGCTCTGACAGTCTACACACACACACACACACACATTATTATGATAATACCTAACACACACACACGCTCACACACACACACACACAGAGAGAGAGAGAGAGAGAGAGAGAGAGAGAGAGAGAGAGAGAGAGAGAGAGTGTGTGTGTTGTACTTGTGTTGGTAGGTGTGTGTGAGCTGCTGCAGTGTGTCGTCTCTCTCCTGTATCTGTGTTGTGAAGTGATCCCGTTGGACCGCCAGCTCTCGCTCGTGCCGCGCACTCAGATCCAACAACTGCTTCCTGCAACACACACACACACACACACACACACACACACAGTTACATAACAGCGTTTACCCTGAGCTCCTGATGTTTCTCTCCAGTGTTGTGTGTGTGTGTGTGTACCTGTGTTGTTACCGTAGTTGTGTGTTGTGTGTACCTGTGTTGTTGCCGTAGTTGTGTGTTGTGTGTGTTGTGTGTGTGTGTGTACCTGTGTTGTTGCCGTAGTTGTGTGTTGTGTGTGTTGTTCTCCTCCTGTACTGAGGTCAGTTTGTCAGTGAGCTGCTGTTCCAGCGACAGACGAAACTCCGCCTCCATCTGAGACTTCTGCGCCTCAAACCGCGTCTACACACACACACACACACACACACACACACACACACACACATAATGCTAACTGTAACCCAATGGTGACTGACGGCCCAACTGTAGCCGTAACTAATGATGAAATAAACTATAACGTTATAGAGCCCGACTGATAAAGGATTTTGAAGGCCGATACAAATATTTTTGTGTTTTAAAATCCAATATTCTGATATATCGGCCAATTTTTCATTTATTTATTTATTTTTATTTTTAATTTATTATTATTTTTTTTTTTACTGGCATGATAGTCACAAATTTCGTCCTGCTTATTAGAGTTTCGAGAACTGATGGGGATGATCTTTAATTGTTATTCCCGTGACGAACTCAACGAGTGTTGCCAACAGGGACGGTGTAGAGCGCCCTCTGGTGGACAAACTATACAACTCCAACACTCATGACATGGTTCAAGCGTGTTTCGTCCGTTTTTATTTTATTTTTGAAATATTCATTTATCGTCCATTATAACTGCCGATACCGATAGTTTGGAGAATGCCTAATATCGGCCGATAATATCGGTCTGGCTCTAGAACAGCATTAAACAGAAAAATTATAACACAATGATAACAGTAACTACAGACTGTCACAATAACTAAAACGTTAACTAATAAAAATAAACTGAACGAATCAGCCGAGTGAAGGAGTCGTTTGATCAAATGACTCAATGACTCGCTCATTAAGACGGTCGTCCGCCGCCCACTTAACATTTCTTGTTTATAATTGTGTTAATATATTTAAAACCATCTGTGTGTGTGTGTGTGTGTGTGTGTGTGTGTGTGTGTGTGACCTGCTCCATCGCTCGCTCCACCATCAGTGCGTCTCTCTCACTCCTGCTCTTGTCCAGCTCTTCCTGGAGCTTCTGCTTCCTGTGCTCCGCCTCCTCACGACCACACACTTCCTGCTTCACCCGCTCCTGA
>CM075883.1:29026596-29061596 GCA_038021265.1 Cyprinella venusta | reverse complement strand
GCAGATCTCCTCTCCCACCATGAACTGCTCTCCCAGCATCGCCAGGATGATGTTCTCCCAGAACCGGGACGCCAGACCCTTCCTGAGCCGGATGATCCACTTCCCCCCGTTCTTATTGGCCTCGTCCTGAGACACACACACACACGCGTCAGAGACAGAGTCAGCCCTGCACTCACACACACACACACACACACACACACACACACACACACACACACACACACACACACACACACACACCTCCCACATGGGCTTGATTCCCTCCTTGAAGAGGTGGAAGTCGCTGTGTCCCGTCAGGTCTCCGGGTCGCACCAGATGACTGTAGAACTTCCAGAACTGCTCCACCTGAGCCAGAGATGAGCATGAGACACACAGCAGTGATGAAGCGGAGTGTGTGTGTGTGTGTGCGCGTACCGACGCCACGGTGCCCATCTGCCGGATGTTCTGCTCGTAGCTCTGAGTGTTGGCGGGTCTGCTGGGCGTGCGGCGCGAGTACCAGAAGGTGTAGTTATACTGCAGCGGGTGCTCACCTGGAGCCGGAGTCACCATCTCAACACACACACACACACACACACACACAGCATTAACATCACGAGAGAGAGAGAGAGTGTGAGAGTGTGAGTGTGACAGAGAGAATGTACATTTCTTGCAGTGGCTAAACTCGCCAGCGCTAACACAATAAACACGTGGTTGACATGATGATCATTAAGTGTTTTAACCTCTTAACTGTCACTCCCCCTTTTTTTGGCATGAAAATGCACGTTTCGAACTTAAATGGTTGTAATTCAAGAATGCTTTGGAGTATAGACATATGATTGGTCTTGTTTTAAAGAAGACAGATTTTTGGCAAATTTTTGTAGAAGTGAAATAATTTAAGAAAGTGAAACAGAAAAAAAGTTATAGAAGTTTGTGTTTATGGAAATGTACAATGTAAACATATTAATTATTCATATTTTACAAAAAATCTATATTTTCAAAACCTGGGCTACTCTAAACTGGCAGAAAAATCAAAGCCAGAAATCTGAATAAGTTGTGTTTCAAATTTTAGGTTGATATCTCAATAAATGAGCTTTCAGTGAGATTTAGTTTGGGCGCAGTACCGAACGCTTCCACTAGGGCACAACCAGACTCCATCACTGCCCATATAAGGGCGCCTCCATTTCCATTGGTGTTTTGAGTGATATGAACCATTATTGCCACAATTTTCATACAATTTCTGAAGTAGAGATCCTATTCAGAAGTAGTATGGGAAGTTTGGCAGATTTTGATATAAATTCAACCTCTAAGAAACACATACAAAGAACACGCATGTAAGTCATAGCTAGCTGCCACGTCATAAAAATGGTGAATTTATAATTTTTTTCTTGATATTTCAAACTTCTCAGACCTTTTTTTCCAAAATAATAAAATGGATTCTATCTTTTGAACGTTTGGCATGAAAACAAACTGAGGTATCTACCATTTTTTCATAATTTTTCATGTTTACTGATATTTTAAAATAAAGGTCTAAACATGCCTTATGAGTATGAAAATATTCTTGTTGCATATTGATAAATTATGGCTCCTCTGTAATTTGAAAATCAGTCACCAAATATGGAAACTAGAGATTGTAAGCTTACAAATGATATATAGTTTGTCAATATTATTTAAGGTATTTACTAAGATATTATTGTTTTAAAAATATAGTGGCAAACGTCCCACCTGTGGGATGGTGACAGTTAATAAACTAAAATCTATTTTATTTGTGTTCAATGCAGATATGTTATATTAAATTATATTTGAAATAAGTTCCATTTATATTTATGTATTATAAAGTCCTATTTCTATCATTGTGCCAGAGTTAGACACACTTCGTCTCACACTCGGACGCCACAGTGAGAGCCATGCTGACACCTCACCTCACCACAACAGCCAGACCGATATTATCGGCCGATATTAGGCATTCTCCAAACTATCAATATGGGCAGTTACAATGGCTGATAAATGAATATTTTAAAAATAAAATAAAGATGGACAAAACACGCTTGACCCATGTCATGAGTGTTGGAGTTGTATAGTTTGTCCACCAGAGGGCGCTCTACACCGTCCCTGTTGGCAACACTCGTTGAGTTGGTCACGAGAATAACAATTAAAGATCATCCCCATCAGTTCTCGAAACTCTAATAAGCAGGACAACATTTGAGACTATCATGTTCAGTTTAAAAAATAATCAAATAAATAAAATATCGGCTGATATATCGGATTTTAAAACCCCAAAATATTTGTATCAGCCAGGCTCTATGTGTTATCCTGCTGCGGTGTTTGTGACTGATCCGAGTGCGCCCTCTATAGGACAGACGTGTGAAGGACGGCCAACGCTGTTTGTGTTACGCTTCAATGCACTTTATTTTTGATTTAATGAACTTCAGTTCTTTGCTTGGAACATCATTTGGAACAACACTGCTTTGCACGCGTCAGAATCACAGCATCATCATCTCAGCAGCAGACGGGGGTCAAGATGACTGTTTTTACAGCTACAGTCGTAACGAACGCTCAAAGAGATTAACGTCTCCTCCAGCACTGAGAAGAACACAGAACTACACACACTGATGAAAATGCTGTTTATTAGAGTGTGTGTCTCTGAGAAGAGCCGTTGTCTGCCCTCAGGACATTGGGTGTCTTCATCATCATCTTCATCATCTGCGCAGCTCCTCCTGCAGGGCGTCCCGGAGGTTGCTCATGAGGCGCTGGTTCCCCTCGGGGCTGAGGTGGACCCCGTCTCCGCACAGGTGGATCAGGCCGATGTTCAGGTGCCGAATCCGCCTCATCTGTCTCTCGGTCAGGAACTGACTCACCCTCCCGTTGACCCAGCGGCGGCCGTGCTCCACGCCGTACGACGACTTCGCGGTCTGACCTCGCCAGTACAGCCGCGGCAGGATCTCCGAGAACAGGAAGCGGGTCCCGGGGAACATCCGGAAGCACTCGCTCAGGTCCCGCGTGATGAGCCGCAGGAAGTCGAGGCGGTTGCGGCCCTCGTGCAGCAGGCTGTCCCCCCCGAGGTGCAGGAGCACGACGTCCGGTGCGCGGGAGGAGGAGGAGCTGAGGGAGCGCAGCGTGGGGAGGAGCCGCTCCCAGGGGCCGGTGTCGGGGGCCCAGCGGATCTCGCAGTGCAGACCCAGGCTCTCGTCCAGCCGCCGCGAGCGGATGTGTGTGTGCAGCCCACGGAGGATGGAGCAACCCACCATCCACACCAGCGGCTCCACCTCGAGGACACGGAGGAACCGGGGTTAGGGACGGGCGGGGGGGTCACGGGGACGCTTCAGCGGGGGGGGGGGGCGCTCAGGGAATAACCTTTTTATTTAAAGCCTAAATCGTATGGTAACCACTACAACCATTAATGTGTAAACTGAAGAGCTCAATATGAATATTTAATAACTTCTGTGTTAATATAACATTTATTGGGATTTCTTCAAAGGTAGTGTGTGTAAAACTATGGAAGCTTGTTTCTGCCGTAGAATGCGCACAACCGGCACATCCGGGAACTTAACTGTCCATTTTCTCCCCGCCCCCTTTTGGGGGAAAACAAACTAGACTCCCCATAGACTTCAATACAAAATAACAGCAAAAACTAACGTCCGTACACAGCCGACAAGCGTAAATAACTTAAGAAATCACTTATAAAACATGTCAAGTCATTATACATCCACTCTGCCTGCCATAGTGCGTGAAAAATACAAACACAAACTAAATTTGGCCAATTTAAAAACATGTCCCTTTATCAGCGTCAAATTGGGGTAACAACCCCACCCAGTGGCCAGAGGTGTCTTACCCGGACATTTACTTTTACCTCGTCCAGTCACCAGGCAAGCGAGTGAATGATTTTATTTCGCTTTTTAAAGTAAAAAACCTTAATGTATATCTCATGAATTTATGATTATGATGGCAGGTAGGCAAGGTAATTGCGACTTTTTATCTCACAATTCTGACTTTTTTCTCAGAATTGTGAGTTATAAAGTCAGAATTGCATGATATAAAGTCAGAATTTTGAGATTTAAACTATTCTAAGGGGGAAAAAATTTAGTCTTTTTTTCCCTTAGAATTGGCCTGATAAGTCGCAATTGCGAGTTTATATCTTAAAATTCTGAGAAAAGATGTCAGAATTTCAACATTTAACCTCGCAATTATGTGTTATAAAGTCAGAATTGCGAGATGTAAACTTGCAATTGTGAGAAAAAAAAGATGCACTTCTGTCTTTTTTTATATGACTTTTTTTATGTGACATTATATCTCGCAATTCTGACTTTATATCTTGCAATTGTGAGAAATAAAGTGAGAATTGTGAGATAAAAAGTTGCAATTAATATTTATTTTATTTTTATATTCAGTGGCGGAAACAAGCTTCCATAGTAAACCTGCACTTTACACTCTAAACACAAAATAAACATCACTGACCTCACTAAAGCTGGACTCTGACGCTACACAACACACGTGAACGCGCACATTCGGGTGTGTGTCTGTCTGTGTGAGTGTGTGTGTGTGTGTGAGAGTGTGTGTCACCTTGCGTCTGATGTTGTTATTGTTGTTGTTTGTTCCTCCATCGGTGTCGTTGATCTCCTTCATCTCCTGCTCACCGGAGTCTTCCTCCTTCAGGCTACAGATCACACATTAATAACTCTTCATCACATCATTCACGTTAATCAACTAACAACATAGTTATCAATAGTTGTATAATAATACACAATAATAATATATAATGTTTTAAAAGTGTTTTAAAAGCTACTTGTGAGAGTTTTCATAACACATTATCTTTAATTGTGTATTATATACATATAAACATTTCAATATACATTCACATTTAAATAAATATAAACTGATTTCTACAAAAAACACGCTCATCGTTTGTTCAACTTACTATAATTACTTTATCAACTAAAGCTATTTTACATTATTAATAAATTTTCATATTATGTGTTTAATGTTCATAAACTGGAGAATCTGTTTGTAGATGTTTGTGTTCATAAGTTGAAAGGTTCATTAGCCGTTAGCCGCTAACTTACTGTTCAAACTGATTCATCCCGCTTCGTCTTCCTTCCTTCTTCTTCTTCCTATAAACTCTTAAATAAATCCGCGTTATAATATTTATGAGAACAATAATAATAAAACACGATCACAAGCGTCTAGTGTGTTTCATTCAAACAGCAGAGAAACTCAACACATGCTACACAGAAGCAAACACTCGCACTGCACATGCGCGGGACTCATACGGCATCCGAGAGGCAACAAACACAGCGCTATGACGAATCGCGTTTTACAGAAGCTACAGAAAACGGCCAGAACTTTAATTAGCTAATGTTATGGTTGGTAAATTATGAACAAAAGTTCCTCCAGGAACGTCATTTGTTTTAAAGTTATCTGGACTTTAATAATGTTCTCAAACTGCATTTGTTTCTGAAATGTTTTGATTGGACGCTCGTTTTTTAAATGTTTCTACTTCTTCAAAAGTAGCGTTTCCATAATGCTATCACAACGGATGTTCCCTTAACGTTCTCATAACCAAGAAAACAGCTTTAGAAACATTTAAAAAAAAACATAAATAATAATAAAAAAAACATTATACAATATTTTGTAATAGCTAGCATCTCTCTTATAAGTGTGTGTGTGTGTGTGTGTGTGTGTGGGTGTGGAAACAGGAAGTGTCTCTGAGGCTGCTGCCATGTATTTCCTGTCTGTGTGACCTGTATTGTTGTTTAGGTCAGTGTGTTGATGGGGACGGATGAGACACACATGATCTGTGTGTGTGTGTTAATGACTTTATTAACCAAACTAATACAGATGCTGCTCAAACCAGCGGGACACAGATCTGGTGTTTATCTGTTCAAAGGTCAAACATCTACAATCTCTGGGTTTTGGACACACACACACACACACTGTCACTCTCTCTCTCTCACACACACACACACTCTCTCTCTCTCTCTCTGCGGAAGCTTTTAATCCTGTTCTGAAGGGAAAACAAACATTCCTCGGTGTGAGTCGACAAATTCATGATCAGTGCTGTTCTCTCAGTCTCTTCACACACACACACACACACACACACACACACACACACCGTTAGCAGATCATTAGGAAGTATGGAAGGATATCTCCTAATGAAACTCTGGATCAATCTTCCTAACACTGACTGCAGTTTTTTAGGATTGTTTTGATGAATGGACAGTTCAACAGAACAGCTTTTATTTTAAACAGAATATTTTTTTACATTGTAATTTTGTTCTTACTCAGCGTTTCTTGTTTCCAGTCCAAATATCAAATATTTCCTAAAGATGCATTAACTACACGAGTGAATAACATCAGATATTATGGGCTATTTTCCTGGTGTATCGGGGAGTTTGACTGTCTCTCTGTTCTGGTGTTTGTCCAGCAGGGGTCAGACTCTCAACACACACACACACACACACACACACACCACTCTCTAAACAGACACTCTCCAGGGGTCAGAGGTCAAACACGCTCACTGTAGATCTGCTCTTGAATACACTCGCAGATTCCTGGAGAAAACACTCGGATTACAGGAGACAGAAACAACTGGAGCAGGACGAGAGTCACACACACACACACACACACACTGATAGTGTAAATACGAGACAGTCGATGGTCTGACTGATAACGCTGTCTAACTGACAGTGATGTTCCTCCTCTTCAGATCTGATGGAAATCAACGAAAAACGTTTATTCTAAAATGTGCTCCAATAATCTTCACATCTTTGAAAATGATCTGTTCAGTGTGTGTTCGTTACTCCTTTGATAAGTTCATATTACATCATATATTTATACTTCATAAGTGAATACAATTTACTCACAACGTCTGAGTAAAACAACAAAATATGTTTTCAAAATGATAAATAAGTAAATGTCAAAGATTACTGGAGTTTTACAAGATAATACGGTATTCAGACGTGTGTGTGTGTGTGTGTGTGTGTTCAGAGGCGGAGGGCTTCTTCTAATCAGTCTTTATTGGGGGACAGTAATATTATCACACACACACACACACACACACACACACGGCAGATAAGAATTCAGCTTGGCTTGTGTTTTCATTCCAGTAATGTTGTTTTAATTTCAGAAGCGGGTTCTGGCCAGAGAGCATTGTGGGTGGAGAGGGGGGTTGTGGGTAAATGCCTGTCTGGTTTCTATCAGGAGTCTCAGTTTTCACTCATATGTCTCTCTCTCTCTCTCTCTCCCTCTCTCTCTCTCTCTCTCTCTCTCTCTCTCCGTCTCCCTCTCTCTCTCTCTTCATTCCAGCACAAATTCCAGCCAGATGTGGGCAGTGACAGATCAGTGGATGAGAATAAACCACACACACACACACACACACACACACACACACACACACACACACACACGAGCGAGCGCACGCAGAGGAAGTGAAGAACGGAAGAGTGTTCACTGGACTGACCCTTCATGAGTGTCAGAGACCATCAGAGATCAAAGCGAAACACACACACACACACACAGTGAAATACACACACACACACACACACACACACAGCTCTGCATTCTGATAATTTAGTTGATTGATGAGTTTCGTCAGAGTGTTAATTAATTAGAGCTGAGTCTCATCAGCAGAACAGAGAAACTAACGCCAGACTTCCTGATGATATCTCCCAATGCTAGCGGACTGTGTGTGTGTGTGTGTGTGTGCGTGTGTGTGTGTGTGTGTGTGTGTGTGTGTGTGTTTCGCTGTGTGTGTTTCGCTGTGTGTGTGTGTGTGTGTGTGTGTGTGTGTGTGTGTGTGTGTGTGTGTGTTTCGCTGTGTGTGTTTCGCTGTGTGTGTGTGTGTGTTTCGCTGTGTGTTTCGCTGTGTGTGTGTGTGTGTGTGTGTTTCGCTGTGTGTTTCGCTGTGTGTGTGTGTGTGTGTGTGTTTCGCTGTGTGTTTCGCTGTGTGTGTGTGTGTGTGTGTGTTTCGCTGTGTGTTTCGCTGTGTGTGTGTGTTTAATGAGACAGACAGATAAGAAGAGTCAAACATTGATGGATCTGGTGAGTGTGTGTGTGTGTGTGTGTGTGTGTCTTTGTAGAGACAGGAAGTGAGCAGCAGGAAGTGAAAACTGCTGCCGGGATGCCTAACAGGATGCCTGAACTCAAGCCCCTCCCTGTGGGGGTCAAAGATCAGATGTCACAAGAGGAAAGAAAAGATTCTTTTCATATTCATTTATTATTATTATTATTATTATATTTGGGGTTTCCTAATCTTACATTTCACTTTCACACACTCGACGTGCTCAGAAGTGTTTTCATAAACGTGACGTGACGAGTTTAAAAGATCTGCTGTGAACACACACACACACACACACACACACACACACACTCCAACTAACGAACACACGTGTGTTTAGACGAATACATAAATATATATCTGATGATTCCCAAAACTCATGTGTTTCAACCTCGGCCAACACTGACATCAGCGCACGCGCACACACACACACACACACACACACACACCATGATGTGTGTTTACAGAGAAGCTCAAATGTGGTTGGACTTTCCCCTCAAATGTAAGCAGCATCTTTTCTAGAAGAGCAGAATAAACAGTCCCCACACACACACACACACACACACACACACACACACACACACACACGCACGCAAACACACACACACACACACACGCACACACGCACACACACACACTGCATTGTTCCAGAGTTTCTCGTTTGGAGCCGCTGGATTGGCTGCAGATGTGATGGGCGGCTGTCACCGTGGCGACAGGAAACGACACACACACACACACACACACACTCTCAGTGTATCTGGTGTGCATTAGTGAGTTTCTCCTGAAAGCTTCACCTGGTTTAATCAGATCCGTCTGCTCTCTCGCTACCGTCTGCACGGGTCTGGAAGGGCTTTGGAGGGTCAGAGGTCAGGGGTTATGTTTCTGTGGATGCACACACACACACACACACAGTTACATACAGGGTGTTCAAAAAGTTAGAAAACTGAGAAGAGTGTGTTTAAGAGCTCAAATCAAATAATTCACTTCAATGACCCTAATAACCATAACCACACACACACACACACACACACACACACACACACACACACACACATCACTGTGACACATAACAGACATCAATATAATTACACACCCATGATCCTCCTGTCAATCACAAACACACATGAAGGATCATAAATCCAGAAGACCTTCCTGCCATCTGTGTGTGTGTGTGTGTGTGTGTGTGTGTGTGTGTGTGTGCACGTTTGCATACTTCCCAACTTGAACATTAACACACAGACCTGACCCGAAGTAAAAAACATTAAAACATTGCAAGTATGAGTATAATGCCCGACATAATCTGTAGACAATACACACTGAACTGCATCTGCATTCATTCATTCATTCATGTGTGTGTGTGTGTGTGTGTGTGTGTGTGTGTGTGTGTATCGGGTGTCTCGTGAGCCGGATCTGTTCTTAATTGATGTCATTATAGGGACAGCAGCAGGAAGTCACATGACCCTCTGAGAGTTTATCTCTCAGCCAATCACACGAGGAGTGACAGGCACCTTCATTACCTGAGAACACAGGTGTGTGTGTGTGTGTGTGTGTGAGACATTCCACAGGAAAGGAAAGAAAAAAAAATCAGAGGAAAGGAAGGATGAAAACAGGAAGGCAGATTTTACAGGTGAACGCAGCCGAGGAAAGACAGACACACACACACACACACACACACACACACACACACCATCACACACACACAGGGTTTACTTCAGTTCAATAAAACTAAGATAATCAGAACAATAAGAATACAAAATGGTTACTTCAAATAAAATTAAAAATGAGCATTAACAGAATAAAAAATCATTTGAAATCATTCAAAAAAGTTTCTTAATAAACTAGTAACTGACAAATACACCACAATTTTACTGAAATAAAAAGGAGGGAAAATCATAAAATAAACAAATTGAAAATATTTATAAAAACTATAGTAGTGTCTCAGTGATGATAAAAACTAAACCCTCCATGTCAATAAACTTTATTATTACAGACTCACTGGTCCAGATAAAAAAAACAAGCAAACAAGACAATACATACAATATACTACTCAATATTTGCTCAGTTAAACTTAAGCGTGTTTTTAAATAATACTAATATATATATATATATATATGAACAAACTGTAAACATGGTAACTCACCTACTGATGTCACATGACTACACTGATGATGTCATTATTTCCTTTCTGGACAAGGATAGTAGCTATATCACACACACACACACACACACACACACACACACACACACACACACACACACACACACACACGTCCAACGGAGAAAGCTCTGTGTTCTGGAGATGACCGCGGTCTGACGGGATTGGACCGACATGATGACATCATCTTCAACTGACCCTTTCAGGACTTCCTCAGTAAACCGCTGACTTTATTATCTCAGATGAGCTTTTAAAGACTACAATTGGAAATGTGTATTATAAAACAATTCACCCGCCGAAGTGGCTCATCGGAGTGACTGTTACACACTATGGTTACACACCACCGCTGACACACACACACGCATTTGGCGGATGTTAATAAGAGTCGTGACGTCATCACTGACGTGGTTGCCATGTTGGAATCTTACGCGCATGTAAACATACAGCAAGTCGAACGAGGAGAAGCAGCAGAGTTGGGATAAAGACAATAAAAAAGATGTTAAAATCCCTAAAAGGTTGTGGAATTTACCGGGATATGTTAAATAGGGAAGCCAGTGACCGGTATGTGGACTAAACCGGCACTTTTAACGGTTTGGATCCATATGAAATGTCCAACAAAGAGTCGGCAAACAAACAGTGGGAACAGGGTAATCCGGACAGATAGTTAGTAACGTTAGCGGTCAACCCTCAGGTGTTTTCTGTATTTCTCACGTACTTGAGCTCTTTTCCCGCTGTCTTCCCGTTTTAGTATATTCCTGTAAAATATCCCGTATTTTAATATTCTCATAACATTAGCATTAGCCCTTTAATCGGACCTGTCAGTCTCTGTTGTCCTGTTGCTAAACTGTTCCCCTCTTGCTTTAAGCATCGTTTTGCTTACTAACTGAAGATTAAGTGCTTAAAACAGCTACCGTTACTAACTACACCTTTGAAACGCATAGTTAAAGTATGTTACATGTGTGAATGGTTGTTAGCACTATAACTGTCACTAAACTAGCAGCTAGGTGGAGCGCAGTTTACCTTTGTCCGGTTAGCGTGACGTCCTGTACTCCCACTGTTTGTTGGACATTTCAAATGGATCCAACCCGTTAAAAGTGCCGTTTAATCCACATTCCGGTCCCGGGTTTCCCTATTAAACCTATCTCGGTAAATTCCACATCCTTTTAGGGATTTTAACATCTTTTTTTTATTTTCTTTCTCCCAACTCAGCTGCTTCAACTCATTCGATTTGCTGGTGTGTTCAGCATCCAACATGGCCACCACGTCCCAGAATGCAACGCGGCGCCCAGCATCATAAATATTTGATGAGAGATGGAGATTTAGCGCTGACTAGATTTGCGCAGTCTTTATCGTGTTTTCTGGACAAGTGTTTGTTTAAACAGCACCGCTCTCTCTCCTCATCCTCACTCAACACTCGCGGTACCGACGGCATCATCCATTAAATGGAGAATTTCAATAAAGTAAATATTTCTATTGAAAACTTCTGCCTTTCTTCTGCTAGTATTCTGTACTCGACATGTGTTTCACTGCTCCCTCTAACACACTCACATGAGTTTCATTAACGCTGCACCTCTGATGAGTGTGTGTGTGTGTGTGGTTAGAGTGGACATGTAGTTATAGTCCAGCTGATGGACGGACGGAGGTTATGCTCCCATCTGTGAGTTAGGAGAGATTCTTCAACACTGTCTGCTGCAGTGACATCAGAGGTCACGACCTCTAGGGTTAACTAACCCGACCCTGACAGCTGTAAACCAATGAATGTGAGGTTAACTGACCAACATGTGCGTGTGTGTGTTCCAGCACTGAAGAGGAAGAAATGTTGTGTGTGTGTGTGTGCGTGTGTGTGCGTGTGTGTTTGCTGCATAGCGTGACTGTCAGATCTGTTTAAGAGAACTATGTGTGATTGATTCTGACACGCTCCAGAAACACACACACACACACACACACACACACACACACTGTGGGGTGTGAAACCAAAGGGTTTCACAGGCAGTCGAGGTCGGAGGTCAAGTGGGGAGTGAGGAGAATGGAATCCCTCTCTCTCTCACACACACACACACACACACACACTCAGAGTCACGGTTCAAACAGTCTCTCTTCATGTCAAACACGACTTTGTGGTTTCAACAGCAGTTTTCAATTACCACTGAAACCTCCGTGTGTCCGTCTCCCGCCGCTCCGTCTCTCCAATCTTTCCATACGCTCATCCATTTACATTCTCTCTCTCTCTCACACACACACACACATACATACATACATGCGTGCCCTAAAATAACAGAAGAGAGTTTGATTCACAGATCGGATGAGCTCAGATACACGGAATCACAGACCGAGACGCGAGTCTCCAAAACACACACACACACACACATAAACACACACACACCAGAATCCATCACAAGTTTAAACTCTGTAGAATAATCAAACCTCCACTTTTGTTTCTTTCTGAGTCTGTAATATAAACCCGATGTGTCAGAACATCCGACTGATATTAAAGAATAATCTGAGAACATAAACACACACACACACACACACACACACACACGACTGGAACTGGGTCTCACAGCATGATGGGATGTTTTATGTTCGCTCTAGTTATAGTTTATATTCCTCTTATTCCTGATTAAGAAATGAAGAATGATTTACCGAGGGCCTGAAAGAGGCAGATCATCCACTCGGTCTTCATGTTCATCTGTCAGCGGTTAAAGAAGAGATCCACACTGACGTCATCCGGTTCAATGGGCTGTCAATCAAACACTGATAGAAACATGATGTGTGTGTGTAATTCAGCGAGCACTTCCTGTGATATCTGTGTGATAAATCACTGACATGTTTCAGTCTTTTTAGTCTTTTTTCAGTCCTTTAAACCCTTCGTTATGTTGGTCATCTGTGTTGCGGGTCAGATTGACCCCTTTGGATTCCATGATGCCATTTGCCAATGACAAACATTAGATGTGTCTTTAAAAAAAAGAAAGCAAACGTCTATTGTAGCTCGTCAGAGATTAAAAATCTAAAGCTTGTTGACTCTCAGTGTCCTGCTTTATTATTCATTCAGACGCTGAAACACTCGAAACTCATCCTGCTTTAAAACTGGAGATTGTGTTAGCATGAACTTCAGTCGATGTAACTTAAAACATGAACAGAACTAGCTTACACACATGGCTTTGATTTACTAGCAATCTTAGAGGCCTTTTTATTTTGTGAAATATGTATTTTATGTAAAATAAAAATGTTTAGTTCAGCATGTTCTGCTGGATCTGTCAGCTGGTCCTTCAGGGTTTCATGAGGAATCACTCACTCACTCTCTCTCTCACTCACACACATCATAAGTAATAAATAAATATAATACAGTAGCACCGGGAGGTTAAATTAGCTTTCTAGTTCACCTTTTCGGTTCTCGTTGTCATTTTAAACCCGTTCACACTACACGTGACTGTCGCTGCAGGTCGCCAGTGCCTCCGCTGGAGGGCGTTCCCGCTACTGGTTGCCTAGTAATATTCGTGAGTGACATTCACGGAAGTTACTCTGTTTACACGAGACGAGAACACTCGCGGGTGAAAACGTAAAAATATTTTATCGGATGTGCCTTTTGTTTACACGACTTTTCGAGGCTTAAAAACGCAAAAAAGTGAAACCACCCTCCAGAGTGGAAATCTTAAAAACGCTCCACCGTCGCGTTCCCGTGTAAACGGTAAAAACACAAAGGTCTGCTTGACAGTGAAGTTTGTACGCAGGCGCGTGCACTTGGTGTTGTTGTAGTATGCACTCCTAGCCGCCTGAAGTTTTTTTTTCTTTCTTTTTTTTATACTACATTGAATTTTCCACACTTTAGCGTCACAATTTGCACGATTTCCCACACAAAACGCTCGTTTTTTGTTTTTTTTTATTAGAAATTGTATTACAATAGTGCAAACAGGCACCTCTTAAAACACAAAACGCTCGTCTAAACGCAGAATAAAAAGTGATGACGCAACGTCACTTTTGCGCTTTCTCTTCAGAATCGTTTCCGTGTAAACATAGCCTTAAACAACAAATGCGTTTACTACAAACAAATATTTTGAAAGGAAAAGTCTATGGAATCAGTACATAAAATACATTATATTAAAGATGAACGAGAAACAGAGAGTGCTCTTTGCCATCGCGGCTATTTATCTGCAGCAAACGGGCAAATATCGGTCTATCTGTGTTCCCTGAAACCATTCAGTTCCGGAGTCAGAACGATGAACACCACTGTATGAACACGGAGATATATCGTCCATTATAGGACAGATTCTGACTGCTAAAAGGAGCTTCTCGTTCAACTTACTTGCCTCGGACAGACTCAGACTCAGCACTGAAGAGTGACGCGCTCCACTGACTTCACTCCTATGGGCTCTATGCACGGCGGTATTTCCGGTGAAGGTGTAAGGATGCTCGATAACTTCCGCCGATCGTAGAGTCCAATGCAATACCGAGAATTTATATTGAATTTTATACTCCATGGTTATACTAAAGAAACGTTAGTCACAAAAACAGATAAAACAGACACCCCTCGTTGTGTTTATGCTTCTTTTTAAAATTATATTAAATAAACATAACTATATATAAAATTACATCTAAACGTATGAACGTTTCGTTTCAAAGACGGGAGGACAGTAAATTTTGAAGACTCTGCCATAATCCCGTTTTCCTCGGTTTTCCTCCGCTTTAATCTCCACAACCGGAAACTGTTGAGCATCCTTGCGTCAAACGCGGAACTTATGTGCATATAACCCATTGGTTGTCGCTCACGAAAATCGCTCTTCATTTGCATAAAGTTAAACATTTCTCAACTTTGTCACGTCGCTGGACACGCCCCACCGGTCGCCAACGTTCGCGACCGCACATGTCGCCGGAAGTCGCCCGCTCACGCGGCTTTAGTAATTCAGTTTTTTTGTCATTTTTATTAGTTTTTCATAATTCTATACAGTTTTTATGAAGTTTATGAGGTCAAAGATAAACTTAATGAAAATGATGTGAAAATGTTGCCTTGGAAGCTTAAGTTTCGTGTTTTATTTCAGTTATTAAATGAGTTGATGACACTGAACACTGGCGTCCTGATCAGCTCTTCTTACGAGTGTCGTTCCGTTTATTTGATCCGATCAGCAGAACACTGAAGACTGTGATAAAGCGGAGATCACACAAGCTCTCGTGGGAGGGGCCAGCATGAGTCTTTAATGTGATTGGTCACATGGTTTACAGTCAGTTTGATTGACAGCTCCCACAGTTCTTTGGCTAAACAAACATTCGTTCATTATTTGTGCTGTTTTGATACGTACAAAATAATTACAAAATAATCTCACATTATAATAAAAATAATAATAATTATAATGAACCTTCAATGTGAAGATCCGATTAAACTCCCATAATGCACGGCAACATTGACACGTCATGTTCCAACGTCCCGTGTTTCCTGTTGCAGTAACTCTCTCCACGAGAGGAGACGGTCCTGAACGTGTCTAAGACCCAGAGCCTCTCTCTGATTGGCTGGTGCGGTGACGCTCCACAGTGATTGGCCGATGGGTCGTGGACGGACTGGTCCGTAAGAGCAGAAGCAGGGGGTTCTGGGAAGGGTCAGTATCGCAGGGATCCGCTGTGGATCCGGAGCGTTTGGGCGCTGGACAGGATCTTCTTCTGGTGTCCCGCGAGAGTCACGCCGATCCGCAGAAGATCCCTGAACACACACACACACACACACACACATTGGGTTCGATGAGCACCACAGCCCAGTTGTAACCAGTGTTGGTCAAGTTACTTATAAATAGTAACTAGTTACTGATTACGTCTGGAGAAAGTAATCCAATTACTTTACTGATTACGTATTTCCAAAAGTAATTAGTTACTTTACCAAGTTACTTTTCAAAAACATGACGCACGACCTGAATACACTAGAGACCTTCCAGCCTAATTCTATTCTTGCATATTCCATCATCTAAAATGTAATAAAATTAAACATTCTCTTTTTTAAACGTGTTTAGTTGATTTTAACTTTATGCACACTGCATCATCATACTCCTGATCCTGGATCAGTCAGATCTGCCTGTTCTGTTATTGCCGGAGTCTCTGAAGCTCCACCCTCTTCTGAACGGAGGCGGAGCTAAAGCTCATTAGCATTTAAAGGGGCGCACCCAAACAGTGTGTTTCTGCTGAGTGTGTGTGTGTGTGTGTGTGTGTGACTCACTCGGTGCAGATGTCTGAGACGAGCTCGATGGAGGTGAAGCCGGCCTGCAGGAACCCCGACTCGTATCTCTCCATCTTTATGGCCCGCAGCCACTCGCCCACAGAGCTGCAGAGAGAGAGAGGAGGAGGAGAGCGCAGATCCAGCAGAGGGTGAGACAGCCTGAGAGAGAGAGAGAGAGAGAGAGACGTTAGTAGAGGAACATTGTGTGTACGGATGATTTAGAATGGAAAGTGCAGGATGCAGCAGTGAAGGTGATTAACTTCCATTTCAGCCTCCCACCCAAACACTTCCTGTCACACACACACACACACACACTGACCCGTCGGGGATGCGTGCAGTGATCTTGAGTGAGGCGGGGTGTCGGATCAGCCGGTCGAGGGCAGAGACGATGGCACAGAAGCGCGGGCGAGATGATCTCTCCTTCTGCCAGCAGTCCAGCATCAGCTGGTGCAGAGAAGCAGGGCATTCTGGGGGAGCGGGCAGCCGATAGTCCTGCTCGATGGCGTTGATCACCTGCACACACACACACACTCCGTCAGCATTCACCGCTCAGGGACAGACGCTCTCCGACTCACAGTGTTTAAACAATGCTAACTGTGTGTGTTGTGTTAGCTACGTCAGTGCTTGTGTTTGAACCGCTGAAGCTCGTACTTGAGCCAATAAACCTGATGTGCAACCGGGGAGGGATCATTTCAATTACAACTGTATATTTAATTATTATATATCCCAGATTGTTTTAATTAAACAGGCTGAACCGATCTAAAACTCACACTATAAAGATCGCACATTTGTCCTCATAATTCTGGAAATGAGCACCGCTAAATCAGGGAGCGCGACCGGAAATAAAACAACTCGTGAAATCCATTAATTTACTATATATTATTAAATCAATACCTTTAAAAATGTGTGTGGAGTATATTATCTTAATTATTTTTTTTATTTTTATAATATTGTTTATATTTTTATTTTAGTTATTTCTTTTTTTTGTGCTATTGGCTTGAGTAGGGAGATCATGTAAGGGATAAATAATGGACAATATTTTACTGTCTACTGTTTATGATGTGTTATTTTGTATTGTCATTTTAAACCAATAAAAACATTTGGAGTAAAAATGTGTGTGAAGCGACATCGTGAATCAAAAGGCAAAATGAAAACTACAAATGTGTGTTCTGTAAACCGTGTTCGTTTGATTACGACACAAACGTCATTAAATGATAACTGACTATATCGACGTGCAATACCGTTGATGGAAAAAGACGAGTTTCCTGTTAAAAGAACACGTTTTCTAGCCGATGTTTCACTCAATAACTACAATCTGGCAATCATGCAATTATTCTGATGACATGAGTGTGATTATAACTTTATTTGATTTGATTTGAATCTTTATTTCGAACATAAAAAGAAAGTGTATAAAATAAAACAATGTTTAAAAACTTTGCAAGATAGTCAACTTTAAGCAAGATAGTCGTTAGCTTATTACAGATGTGACCATAGTGCAGCCTGACGAACATGACATCATCGTGTTCTTTGAGTAGAGTAGAGTAACCGGCTCAGGCTTCGAGTCGCTAAACCTTCACTGCATGGAAACAGGGCACGGTTGACTGAACATTATTTACACAGGACCGAGGACTAACTGTAACAATATCTGACAGAATGACCACTGTGTGTGTGTGTGTGTGTGTGTGTGTGTGTGAGACTCACGTCCTGGTTGCTCATGTCCCAGTAGGGTCTCTCTCCGAACGACATCACCTCCCACATGACGATGCCGTAGCTCCACACGTCTGATGCGGACGTGAACTTGCGGAAGGCGATGGCTTCAGGAGCCGTCCAGCGGATGGGGATCTTCCCGCCCTGAGGGACACAGAGAGTCAGAATCACCGACGCATCATCACCAACACATCATCACAGACGCATCAACACCGACGCATCATCACAGACACATCATCACAGACGCATCACCACAGACGCATCATCACAGACGCATCATCACAGACGCATCAACACCGACGCATCAACGTAGACGCATCATCACCAACACATCATCACAGACGCATCAACACCGACGCATCATCACAGACACATCATCACAGACGCATCACCACAGACGCATCATCACAGACACATCATCACAGACACATCATGCATATCGCAGACGCATCATCACAGACACATCAACGCAGACGCATCATCACCAACGCATGACAGACACATCATCTTTTTTTCCTGAATAACTTCTGTAAGGTTATTTATAAAGGGCTGTATTTCAGGTTCTGTTCCTAAAATCTTAACACACTGTGTATTTCAGTCGTATCTTTGCTCAGATGTGTCTATCTGTTGCGATAGCTGAATCTGTTTTATTCGTTCTTCTTTAATAACTGTGTGTTTAATCCTTCTGGAAGTGTGTAATAGTTGGTCTAGTTGTCTCTGGTGTGTTTAAGCCTCAGGCAAACGCTGTGTGTGTGTGTGTGTGTGTGTGTGTGTTTGTTCTTCAGCTGATGAGGTTCTGCAGTCAGAGTAAAGGTCAATGATGTCTACGCTGTTGTGTTTTGTGCCTCATTGGAATCGATAAGCAGAATTGAAATCAGAATCCTTTAAATTCAAACGATACCCATTACAAGCAATACGCCACCAAAATAACTTTACTGACACACACACCTGAAGGGCTCAGACAGCTGACTGTCACATGCATGAATGGCCAAATACACACACAACTACGCCAAAATGCACATTCTGATGGGGAAATACTGTATCTTAATTAAAAAAAGAAGTGAATTTTCAGCAAACAATCTGGAAATTACTGCCACAAAACCAGTCCAATCAGATCGATCACGCGAACACTGAACAAATAACCACAGAGTGTGTGTGTGTGTGTGTGTGTGTGTGTGTGCTCACCAGAGAGCTGGTGTAGGTGTGTGTGTGTGTGTGTGTGTGTGTGTGTGTGTGTGTGCTCACCAGAGAGCTGGTGTAGGTGTGTGTGTGTGTGTGTGTGTGTGTGTGTGTGTGTGTGCTCACCAGAGAGCTGGTGTAGGTGGGGTCGGAGGAGTTCTCGGTC
The DNA here is from genome assembly GCA_038021265.1 of Cyprinella venusta. Lineage (NCBI taxonomy): Eukaryota > Metazoa > Chordata > Actinopteri > Cypriniformes > Leuciscidae > Cyprinella > Cyprinella venusta. The sequence goes on along the minus strand of CM075883.1, from coordinate 29,042,164 downwards.
AGGAAGCGGGACAGGCCGAAGTCCGACACCTTGCACACCAGGTTGCTGTTGACCAGGATGTTCCGGGCCGCCAGATCTCGGTGCACGAAGCTCATCTCCGACAGATACTTCATCCCTGAGGCGATCCCTCGCAGCATCCCCACCAGCTGGATCCCCGTGAACTGGCCATCGTTCAGCTGAGCACAGGGAGAGAGAGGGAGAGGGTGAGACACACACTCACACACACTCACACTCACACACACACACACACACACACTCAAACACACACACACTCACCCGCAGGAAGGAGTCGAGCGCCCCGTTCTCCATGTACTCGGTGAGGATCATGACGGGGCAGGAGGCGGTGATCACTCCCTCCAGGTGGATGATGTTGGGGTGCTGGAACTGGCCCATGATGGAGGCCTCGGACAGGAAGTCCCGCCTCTGCTTGTCCGTGTATCCGCCCTTCAGGGTCTTGATGGCCACGCAGCTCTCCTTCCTGCCCGGGACCCTCAGCCGGCCCCGGCACACCTCGCCGAACTCCCCTGCGCACCACAGATCACGTTCACACGCCACAAAGGAGACACTCGAGACGGCCTTTCATCAGGTGTGTGTTCTGTGTTACTGCTGTTCATGCGGGAACATGAGACCCGCGCCACACCTGCGCACCTCACACACACACACACACACACACACACACACACACACACACACACGGTTCTCACCAGCGCCGATCACTTCCTCGATTTTCACAAACGACACGTCGATTTCTTTGGCAAACTCCCTCACAGCCTCGTTAGGATCCTCGTATGTGAACGGGTCGATGTAGACTTTAATCCCTGTGAGAAACACACACACACACACACACACACACACACCAGGGTTATTATCTAAAACCATAAAAATACATTTCCATTTCTTGAATTAAAATAAATGTTAACTGAAATAAGGTAAGGTATGAAAAACTTGTGATACACAGAATTAATAAGTAAAAATACAATGAAAACCAGAAATAAAAATTAAATCTTATTTCAGTTCACTTCTCATTTAACTCGATTTATTACAATAACTAACATTGAATTGAAAACGAATACAAACTACATAGAAAGTATAAAAAATTCTAATTTCCAACAAAACAAATTTAAAACTCTTATAGTCTCAATGACACTGACACACACGTTAACAAAACTCTTAAAACTTACACTAAAATTGACATGAAAACAGAATATATAAAAATAAAATAAATAAAAAATTATAAAGAAATTAAAAAACGAAACAAATATCAATTTTATATCAATAAAATATCAATAATATATTTATGATATATATATATATATATATATATATATAAATAAAATTTCAATAAAAAAATTTATTTCAAAAAAGTGAAACAAATACACAGTAAAAAAAATTACTAAAACTAACTAAAATTATGACTTTTATGGCTTTATTTCAGTTCAAACCTCACAAGATGATGTAGATAAAATATGAATTAATAATAAATTACATATGAGTGAATATCTATCTGGCAATAGACCAGTGTTATCTTATATAAAATATAAATTAGATTTTATTTTTACATTTTAGATGAATTTATGGATTTTCTCGATATTAAAAACCGACAGACTGAATATATATTGGATATTGTATAATGATGCTATATGAATGTTCAGATCTTACAGCACCAAATCTGATGTTTATTTATACAGTATTTATGAAAGTCTGTCATCAGGTGAGATTAGAAATATTCATTCACATTTTGGAGTTTATAATAATAATAATAATAATAATACAGTTCATGTAAATGTTAAAAAGCACATTGTGTTTTGTTGGTTCACTGGCATCAACAGCTGTTGCTTGGCAACGGTAGACAACTGAAGTCCACATCACATGTTTCACTGGTCTGGACCTGTTTGTGTGACATCACACACATACACACACACACACACACACACTCCTGACTGAGGGAGAAACTCACCCGGACCCATCAGGAACTGGCCACTCTTATCCGGGTCTGGGTCCCTGGTCCTGTTGGAGCGCCTGAGAAACACACACACACACACACTGTTAAACCAGCGTGATCTTATTCTGTGTTTATATGTGATAAGATTACACTGGTGTGTGTGTGACTGGATTCCTCTCGCATGACTCCTGTGAGTTTCTGTCTGTTGTGTGAGAGACCCTGCAGCTGTTCGTCTCTACATGAGTGTGTGTGTGGGACATACTTCTGTCTGTGTGTGTGTGTGTGTGTGTGCTCCTGGGGTTAGATTCATTGTTCCAGTAAGAGTCTGTATGGAGACAGCACTGGGTGGACACATCCTGTTCTCCTCTCTCTCCCTCTCTCTCTCCCTCTCTCTCTTCCTCTCTCTCCCCCTCTCTCTCCCCCTCTCTCTCCCCCTCTCAATTCAATTCAATTCAATTGAGCTTTATTGGCATGACTGTAAACATAGCACAATATTGCCAAAGCAAGAGTAATATACAAACATATATGTAGATAAATAAAAGTGAAAAAAATAAATAAACAACAACAACAAAAGAACATTTCCGTATTATGCATAAAAATATATCACAATAAATAATAATAATAAAAAAAGGATATATATACAATAATAAAAATAAGTACAGAGAGCAGTTTAATGTAAAAGTCTCTCTCTCTCTTCAATTCAATTGAGAAAGCAATAAAATAAAAAAGGATTTAAAAATCATTTATATAAAAACAAAAACAAACAATATTGAACATTATATAAGTGTGTGTAGGTCTTAGGCTGTGAGTGAGTGTGTGTGTTTATTGGATGTTTGCTCACTCGCTCACTGAGTCGCTCACTGACTCACTCACTCACTCACTCACTCACTCACTCTGAACAGGATGAGTCACACTGAATTGAATGTGAATATATATATATATGTGTGTGTGTGTGTGTGTGTGTGTGTGTGTGTGTGTAAGCGGGTAGAGTTGAATATATGCATGTATGATAGTTATGAACCCCCCACCCAAACACCAATCACATCATCACATACTCACCTGAAGCAGAACACGGCAACAATCACCACGGCGATGAGAATGAGCAGTCCGATAGCAACCAGCACTCCAGTGAGCATCAGCCGCGACGGAGACTCTTCCTCTGAGAGACACACACTGTCAGATGAGGATGTGTGTGTGTGTGTGTGTGTGAGAGTGTGTGTGTGAGTGTGTGTGAGTGTGTGTGTGTACCGTCAGGAAGCGTGCTGATAGTAGCAGTGGTGCTGAAGTGACCGTATCCCGCCACAGTCCTCGCTCGGACCTGCACCTGATACTGAGACCCGCGGGCCAGATCGTTCAGAACCGCTGAGCTGCTCTTACTGCTGATGTACTGCCACCCATCATCCTGACCCTGCGGCACAGGTCAGAGGTCAGGGGTCAGGGGTCACGGACAGGTGGAACACACACAGCACTGCATATAGAACTATACTGATAACGAATATCTAATGATAACTATAAAAAACTAAACTGATAACTATACTAAATATTACAATAACAAATAACATAACGATATCTATGATATTATAATTACTATAACAATTATGTTAACTATAATAACTATTTATAATGTTAATGATAATAATTATAACATTAACTATAACGATAATGTTGACGATAATAACTATGACAGTAACTATAATGATAATGTTAACGATATTGTTAACGATAATAACTATGACAGTAACTTTAACGATAATGTAAACAATAATAACTATAACAGCAACTGTAACGATAATGTTAACGATAGTAACTATAAAAGTAAGTATAACAATAATGTTAACAATAATGTTTACGATAATAACTATAACAGTAACTATAAGGATAATGTTAACTATAATAACTATAATGGTAACTATAACGATTGTAACGGTAACTGTAAGAATAATCACTGTAACGGTAACTGTAAGGATAGCGCAGCTGACCTTCAGACTGTAGCGCAGCTGATACTCCTGAATGTTGTGCTGGTTCTGCGAAGGAACCGTCCAGCTGAGAGAAACACTGCTCTCCGACGCTTTAGTCCTCCTGACACCGGACACCGGAACGGCCACTACACACACACACACACACACACACACTGTTAATGTATTATCTCAGTTTGGATCTGCCGACAGGATTGTTTACACTCAGAGATGATGAGATCTGATATTATGGTAAATACACACATATACATAAAGATATCATTCGTTGTCATTTTAGTTCATTTTCATGAATTAATGTTACACAGGATTGATTCTGATTGGCTGTCAATGTTTGTATTCGTCAGAGGAAACTCGCTCTGAAAGCGTTTCCTCGTTGCCGTTATCGTTACAGTTGGGCGTTTATAGAGTGTGTGTGTGTGTGTGTGTGTGTGTGTGTGTGACCTTCAGCACTGACCGTCTCTGCTGGTGGTGATGTTGATGCTGCTGGAGGCGGGGCTTGTGTGACTGACAGCGCTCACGCCGCTCAGGGATAGGACAGTGAAGGTGTAGGAGGTGTGTGGGAGGAGCCCACGGATGATGACACGCCTCCCGGTCACGCCCACCTGCCCGGGCCTGTAGGTGACGCTGTCTGCGCAGGCAACACACACCGCGCCGCGGCAGCACACACACTCCACGCTGTAGCTGAGGTCCGAGCGCCCGCCCCGGTCCACAGGCTCCGCCCACTCCAGGGTCACCACGGTGTCATTGATCTGAGCGATGATGCTGCGCGGGGCTGACGGCGGCTCTGGGGGGGTCAGAGGTCACATACATGAGTCCATGAGAGTGTGTGTGCGCGTGTGAGAGAGTGTGTGTGTGTGTGTGTGTCTCACTGGTGCAGGCTGAATCGGGGAGGTCACTGGCTGCTCGGTAGAATCCTGCGCGACACAGACACACACTGGATCCAGCGGAGTGTGTGTTACTGTTGTCTGGACACGCGCGACACACACTCTCACCAACAGATGCTTTATACTGGCCTGATCCACACGCTACAAGAAAACACACATGAGAGACATGAGAGGACATTCACAACACACACACACAAATATACACACTCACACCCACACACACAACACACACACACACACACAGTTTCTCTCACAAATACACATTCTCACACCCACACACACATCAATACTATGAAATCCAGCATTAGGGAAGATAAACTAGTCTAATGGTACTAGGAACATCAGAGTTAATCATCGTTAAATGAACGGGTAATTATAGTTAACTAAGCGAAGTGATCGCGAAAATATATTTGAATATATCGTTATTTTTCAAGGTATCGTATCGAAGTTTGAAATTCTAGTATCATGACAACACTAGGCGTGAGTATGTGTCTTTGTGAGAGAAACTGGTGTGTGTGTGTGTGTGTGTGTGGGGGGGGGGGTGTTGGTTAAACACATTCAATCTGGTCTCAGGCCCTCAATGACCCGCCTGTTGTCCTCAAATAATAGAGTCAGACGGGGCGTGCGACTGACAAACACACACACACACACACACACACACACACACACACACTGAAGCAGGTGGCTGAATTTGTTTGTATTAATTGCGCTTGCTTTGTACTGGCCTTCTCTTTGTGTGTGTGTGTGTGTGTGTGTGTGTGTGTGTTTAGTTAAACTTCGAGGTCTGTGTTAAATGTGACAAAAGCTCCTCTGTGGACATCCTCAAAAATACAAGATAAATAAATAATTCATAAATGATACATAAACAATGTATTAGAGAGCACATGATCTGCTGTTCCCATCTGTGTGTGTGTGTGTGTGTGTGTGTGATGAGAAGCTCCAATTCTCCGAGTCTGTGTTTCTGAAAGTCTCAAGTTTCTCCCGGGAATACGTCACAATATTCCTCATTATAATAAATAATGCGCAGAATAAAGGGGCGGGGCCTGGTGGAGTGAGTTATTAGTGTGTTAAACTGACAGTTATGGAAGGGGGGGGGGCATTTCCCAAACACACTAAGCGCTTGACCAATCAACACACTGCTCCAGCCGACCAATCAGAGCACAGTGTGCTTTCAGGAGGAGGGGCTTTACAGAGACAGGAAGTCAACAGAGCGTTACTGACAGACTGGGAAGAGAGGAGCCGCAACAATGGAGAATATGAAGAGAATAATCAACATTCAAGCAGGAGAACCTGATCTAGGAGAGCCTGAAACAAATATAGGCCATGAAGACTGATGAGGATGGAGAAATAACGGGCAGAGCGATCATCATCCATCTGTAGTCAGTCTAATTACACTGAATAAAACAACAGCAGACGAACATGTTCCTCCAGAGAGAGAGAGACAGATCACATTACCCATAATCCTCAACCACACCCAACAGACCAGTTCCCACTCATTAAAAGAGCATTTCATCAAGCTCTATTAACAACAGCAGCGCTCACACACAGCGCTCAGGATAAACACAGCTGCTTTACATTGAGCTGCTCACACACACACACACACACACACACACACACACAGAGAGAGAGAGAGACTGCTTTTCTCATTAGGACAGACAGACAGACAGACAGACAGACAGACAGACAGACAGACAGATAGATAGATAGATAGATAGATAGATAGATAGATAGACAGGTCCCTCACCCCTGCAGCGGTCGGAGTCGACGGGCTCGTGTCCAGGTCTACAGGCACAGGATGACGACGGAGGCCCCACCCACTGCCCATCCTCCCCGCAGAACATGGTGGGCGGAGCCTCACTCAGGGGGGCGGAGTTCTCCACGCACACGCCCCCGGCCTGCTGCACCAGCGAATGAGGGAGCGTCTCTGGGAAGGAGGTGAAGGCCCGTGTGACGGGGGGGCACTTCTTGAGGAACACCCTGACGGCCAGCAGGGCCATGCACGCGCCCTGGGTCTGGAAGCTCAGGTAGAAGCCCCTCTTCACCAGCGGACCCACGCGTACCGTCTTCACGTTCGACTTCCTCTCGCCGCCCCGACGCAACAGGAAGTCCGCCGCCACCGTGTCCACCTGCATATACACACGTTACCATAGAACCGTAACAATAATGTTAACTAGAACAACTATATATATGTGTGTGTGTGTACCTTGGTGTAGGGGTTCTCCATCCAGGCGGGGTGTGTGAGTGTGGCGGTGTCCTCGTCGCTCTGGTACAGGTAGAGGTTGAAGGTCTCCTTGCAGGTCCTGTAGGCGTTGGGCAGGGACGAGCACTCCATCATGGTGAAGCGCAGCTCCACGTACACCTGAGACGCGCCGCGCCGCGGGATGAAGCTCGTGCGCAGCCAGTGACTCCACACACTCTCCAGCGGGCAGATCTGGAACGTGCGCACACTGTTGCCCTCGTCATCCAGCCCCGTCACCTCGTCCCACTGACACACACACACACACAACGTTAAAATCTCTGTATATTAAGAAAAATATACATATTTAAAGGGATACTCCACTTTTTTTGGAAATAGGCTCATTTGACCACTCCCCCAGAGTTAAACAGTTGAGTTTTACCGTTTTCAAATCCATTCAGACGATTTTCTGATATTTAGAAGAATATCAGTAACCAGACAGTTTCTGCTCTCATTGACTTCCATAGTAGGAAAAAAATATATACAATAGAAGTCAATGAGAGCAGAAACTGTCTGGTTACTGATATTCTTCTAAATATCAGAAAATCGTCTGAATGGATTAGAAAACGGTAAAACTCAACTGTTTAACTCTGGGGGAGTGGGAAAATGAGCCTATTTCCAAAAAAAGTGGCGTATCCCTTTAAAGCATGTTAAAAACACCACATACACACATAAACAACATTAATCACCACAGGGGGACTTTAAAATACTACTTTACAGTTATTTAATACGCTGATTTCACGCAGCCGCCATTTTGGATTGGAAAGCGAACCCGGAAGCACAGATGGACAATGATGCCTCGGGCGACTGCGCCGCGATGTTAATATCCAATATAGGATATATTGTATGTACAGCTCCTGATTCTTTTTTTACGTTCTGAATTATATATAAATAAATAATTTTATTTATAAATGAATTTCATTGTTTATAGTCTAAAGTATGAAAGAAATATATGTACATTTTCAGAATAACTCATTTCTACATTAAACACAATACACCATCGCGTTCGCGACTCTCTCCTGATTAAAGACACACTCCCGCTTTACCTCCCACCGGGGCGGTTCAAAAATAAAAATGGCGGCGGTGTGTGAAAATCATCGTATTAGCACTCGAACACTCGAACACTATAAAACAATCCTGTTTCCACTGCAGAAATAAACAGATTTACTGAAGAGGAACTCGTCTCTCATTAAACTCAAACTCCAGGAGCGGGAATCAGATCTGTGACACTCGCACTCCATACTCAAGTTTATTTTCTGATGAGTGAGAGTGTGTGAGTGTGTGTGTGTGTGTGTGAGTGTGAGAGTGTGAGTGTGAGAGTGTGTGAGTGTTTGAGTGTGTGTCACCTCAGGGTCAGTGTTGGGGTAGATGGTCCATCTCAGATCAGATGTTTCTAGTTTTGTGTTCATCAGCACCTCTGAGAGAGCGAGAGAGAGAGAGAGAGAGAGAGAGATAAACAGCAGCTCTAGAACTGTAGTTATTGAGTTCTTGATTTCTATGACGAGAGTTACAGTGACAGTAAATCCTCATAAACACACTTTCCCCAACATCAGCGTCTCTGATCTCCAGCAACATCACTACAGAGACACATTAGCACAAACTGATGATTACAGCGAGTGTGAACGCAGCATTACTGCATCTGTGTGTGTGTGTGTGTGTGTGAAGAGCTCAGGCTAATGCTGTACACACACACACACACACACACAGCGCTAGCAATCAACGCCCAGTTCAACATCTGAACCTCTTTCCATTTCATCCGTCATGATTAAACTGAGCGAGCGCGAGTCCAGGAGAGGAAGAGCACGGGAGGAGCGGGAAATGTCCCAGCATTCCCTCTGTCTGTCTCTGCTATTGTTTCAGTGAAAACACAACGATACCCAGGAGGCCGTTCAGAGCCAAACAAGTGATCGAGTGACATTTTCATTTAATACACACACACACACACACACAGAAGGGCTGGCAGTATTCCTGCTCATTCCTGAGTATCCGTGGAGCGGAACAGCAAAATTACAGCTCATACTGGAGACACACACACACACACACACACACACACACACACACACACACACCTCTAATCAACTCGAATCGATAATTACAGAGTGAGACTGACAGAATGAGAGAGAGAACTTGAGGAAGATCCAGCAGATGTCCGTCTCACACACACACACACACACACAACACTGGAGCGGCTCCTGAACTCGTGAGCGCCGCCCTGCAGGCCGGAGGCGGGACTGTCCGTCCGCTGTGTGTGTGTTATCGTGAGTGGACACACTGGGCCTCAGGATCTCGTCACGGGTGCTCTGCGCATCAATAAAACACACCTGTGCTCCACACACACACACACACACACCTGCCCATACCCATAACCCCACTCGACCCGCAGCGCTGGCGTCAGCTAACGCTCACATCGGCTCGTGAAAAACGGAGAAAAACTAAAGTGTTGCGTTTATAGTTGTGTTCAGTCTATATAAATGAATTAAACTAATAACTTTAACAGCAGAATTGAGCCGTCACTGATCTGAGGACACACGAGTCGATCAGGACAGCTACTGATCTGTGCCAGCTAAACAAATATAATTGGCTCTCCCGCTCCTCCCATCTGGCAGCTGATTGGACGAGAGGTAATGGAGCATGTGATTGGCTGAGGCTGAGTTAATTAGGCTGCATTCTACAGGCTCTCAGTTTAATCACACTAACGAGATTGACAAGCTCTCCAAAACTAACACTCACACAGCTACAAGCGTCCATTCTCACACACACACACACACACACACACACACGCAGGCGCTGATAAACACATAGTGCATGAAGCTAGAAGAAAAAGCTTTAATTAAAGCAGAGTTCATATTTAAATCTATTATTACATGTTCAGATGATAATCAACTAAACATTCTGGCGGCCATGAAAGTAATAATCAATAACTCAATATTCCAGAGAACAGTGTGAAGGTGATCTGAATCTGACTGTGTGTGTGTGTGTGTGTGAACAGAAAGGGTTCTTTAAGTGTTAATCCAGTTACACCGAGTGGAGAAGATTGGAGAAAAGCCCTTAAAGAGAGAAAGATTGAGGGGTCAGAGGTCACCGCCGATGCTAATCTCCTTCAGCTCTCACTGAGCACAACACTCAGTTTAGAGGGATTTATGGACACCAGGATCCCCTCTCACACACACACACACACACACACACACACTGTTTCACCCCGTCTGCGTATCGGATCTGCTCAGGCCTTTGAGGAGCGGAGCTGAGCCGTAAACTTCTATTGTTCTCCAACAATACTGAGATTAACACACACACACACACACACACACACACACAGCTGGTTAACTTCAGGAACACACTCCTGATGGAGGAGCATGAGCTCATCAGATGAGTTTTACACACACACACACACACTCCTCCTGACGTTCGGCTGGTTTATGGCCTCTTCCTGTCACACACACGTGTAAGATCCTCAAAGACGGGTGTGTGTGTGTGTGTGTGTGTGTGTGAGCTGAGAGGGACGTCGCTCGCCCTGATCTAGACTCTCTCTCTGCTGGACATTGTGAGATAGGATCCTCCAGGAGTTTCAGACGAAATACAGTAAACGGTGTGTGTGTGTGTGTGTGTGTGCAGTTCCTGGGTCAGTTCTAAAGCGCAATTATAATTCAGAACCGGTAGACGCCTGTGATGGAGAGCACACATGTGAACGAGCGTGTGTGTGTGTGTGTGTCAGACACTGATGGTGTTCCAGCCGGAATCCTGGAGCGCCATGAAACGCGGAACGAATCCCTGACACACTCTCTTACACACACACACACACACTTAGCTGACAGTCCTCATGTGTGTGTTCTCAGCGGCGTCTCCAGCTCACACACACACACACACTCTCTCTCTCGGGGTCGTCCCCTAGACCGCTGGCACTGATCCCACATCTGCTTATTTCAATGACATGATTGTTCTATATTTTAATTCAATAATGTTTTTTATTTTGGGGGATTTTATGGTCCTGAATCTTCAGTTGTTCCCAGTATGGTGTTCCCCCAGTAAAGCCCAGAGTTCCCAGCAGCACAAACATACACTCATTATTAATATTGTCATGTGTGAGCAAATACATCTTCAATGCTTTTGACTGAAGTCTGAATTAAACACACACTGGCAGATCATCACTGGAGTGAAACAAGCTTTTAAAAGAGTGAAGAACTTAAAAAAAGTTATAAAATCTTAATCTTAAAAGTTTTGTTTTTTTTTAAACGCACAAAATTTAAATTTTGATATGAAGTATTATTTTCAGAAACACGTTTTACTCTAAAACTGAGAGAAAATGAAAGCTAATAAATCTAAAAAAAATCCGAATTTTATATCTAAAAAAAAAGAGTTTTCAGTGAGTGTGTTCCAGTACCAAACGTGCGTGTGTGTGTGTGTGTGTGTTCACACAGCAAGTGCCAAAACCTTTACCAAATTTCGTACCAATCAGAATTATTTAAAATAATAATAAAGTGAAGTGTTTCGTCACACCAGAGGGTTAACAGAACTTCAGTTTTTCTTTGTGAGGAATAGTTTACTAATCTAGAGGACTTTCCCACTGTAATCCACTAGTTTATGAAATATAAAGATATTAAAGCATCGATGACAATAAAGAAGCTTCATTTTTCAGAAGCGCAGAAATGTTCATCTTTAATAACCTGTTGGTTTATTCACTAACTTCATTCACTATATTATTAGAAAACACATGCGCCAGTTGCTGTGAAAGTGAACTGTTGTACCACACAGATTATTAAGATTATGAATAATGACAGATTATTATGATTCGTTTAACCTCTCATTTGTTGGTTCATAAAACGAACATTAAATAAACAAATTATTATAAAATGTTCGTGTTACACTTCACAGTGCATACACTAATGTGTAAAGCGTTACTTATGATTCCACATGTAATTAATATACCAGACTATAAAGTGAATATCGTGTCTTCAAACTAGCAGCTGTAATCAGTCTTCACAACTATAATAAGACTTCAGAAAGTTATGAAGAGTATTATTATTATTATTATGAGTATAACTTTAGCACTAGTTTGAACAACTGATGATGTAGTTCGACAGAACTGTTTGTTTTCATGAAACCGCTCCACATGACAATAATAACAACACAATATCCGATAGACGGTTATAATAATCATAATTACCTTCCTCTGCTGTGATGAGTCCAGTCAACACGAACCAGAACCAGGAGAGAGAACCGATCCAGAAAACATGATCCATCTCAAACTCCAGTCAGCTCATCAGCCTGAGATCATCAATCTCTTCAGCTTCTCGAATATGACCAACACTTCAGCTGAATATGAATCTTTCTTTAAAAGTTGAGCAACTCATGAAGAACTTTCGGCAATAAACTTATCCAGAACTAATCTCTGCCCACTTCAGAGAGGGTTTCGCACACATTAGGACAGAACCTCATCGGTATCTTAAACCCAAACGGGATCAGATCCAGATCAGAAATCGAGATTCTGCTCAAATCGGTTGAAACACAATCCTGCAATATGCGCGTCCGTGTGAGTGCGCGTCCACTATCCTGCCATGGAAAAAACCTCTAATCCCAGCAGTGCGTCCGTTTAAAGTCGTTTATAATCCACTCCTCGCTGCGTCTGAACCGAAAAGTCCAATCGACATCAACAATTAAAGAACTATTCCACGAAACTCGGAGTTTCGGTCGACGCGAACTTTCTCTCAGGACTGAACGCGAGGCGCGCGAACCCGAGCCTGGACTGCAGCAAGCCCCGCCCACCGCACGGCAGGACCGGCGCTCATTGGTCCATCGGCCAGTCTGTCCAGACGAAACATGAGCGCGCTTTCATGTGGATTGCCAATAATATTCTGGCCAGTATTTTATTATTTGATATAATTAAACTGATCTCATCACATTTTTGTTCGTATAGACGAAGGCACAAACCGGCGCATGTTTTAAATAAATAAATAAATAAATGTTATAATAGCAAAATTATCAAAGGAATGTAATCCAGAATTTATTGCTGTATACGTTTATTTATTATTTCTTTATTTATTTTTAAATTAATTTATGTTCCCTTTTAACGTGGATTTATGTATTTATCTTTATCCATTCATTTTGCGGGTTCCGGCCACACATGTCTGAAACTGATAATTATGACATACAAATTTGAAATGATGACATGAAATTGAAATAATTAATTAAAAATACGCAATTTACTGTGAATATTTCTTACTCACTTATAAACTTCAACTTTTATGTAATAATTAGGACTTTTATGTCATATTTTGATACAATTTTATTTACAAAAGCTTTTTTGGTGTGGCGTTCATATGAAAGGTTATCAGGTTGTTTGACTATAAAGAGTCTCTGTGTTTATGACTGTGTTTCTCACGCTGTGATCGGGGTGTGAATCTCCTCACGCGCTCCCGCGAGCTTTTACACCCTCCGCGCGCTATTGTTCACGCGCGTTAAAGCTCCATTAGAGCTCGCGCTCTCAGGTGAGATGAGAGACAGTAGCGGAGCTGACGGTAACACGAGAACCACACACACACACACACACACAGAGAGAGAGAGAGAGAGAGAAACTCATCAAAGAGAGAGAGAGACGCTGTGTGTAAAGTGAGTTTCACTGGTGTGTAATGTTGTATTGTGTGAAGTGTTTCACACACACAGTATGAGTCTCTCTCTCTCTCTCTCTCTCTCTGTGTGTGTGTGTGTGTGTGTGTGAAACTATATGACTTGATTTGTCAATCACAGATTGTGTTACTGTGAGCTCTCAGCTGATCTCAGATCAGACAAATGAACACAGACCCACGAACTTCGTTTAAAAGTGCTACAATTAATTGCGATTCATTATTAAAATTATTTTAACAGTATGGACAGCCTGAATGTCACATGTTCTCTATGTGTAATGAATCAATCTAACCACACACTGCTGATGATGCTGAGGATAACGAAGAGGATGATGATGGTGATGATGAGTCCTAATTGTTGGCGATTTTAATATACATTTATTCGTATTTGTCGGACACCGGGCTCCTTCGAACCGTCTCGCCGAACTGAACAAACCCATATGCGTCATTTTTGGTGGAGTATTCGCGGAGATATTAGCTGAAAACCGTCGGCCGCGCTCTGAAATGGCGCCACGAGCTCAGGAGAAAATCACAAATATCTCGGCGAAAAAATCAACGTTTCGACGCCAAAATTTGTATCGAGTGGAGAACGGGACGAGACCTTTCGAAAGAGCCCACCCCCAGCCTCAGCCCGAGATACAGGCCCCCAAAACCCCTCCGGAGGCGAAAGACGCAAATATCTCAGACTAGATATTTCAATTCGGTTTAATAACAATATCAATGTGTCAAAGGTCAATTAGCCTATAAAAACTGTCTCGTTTCTTTACTCGTCTTCATTTGTGTGTTTCTGTGTAAAATTTCCATCTGTTCGTCACACACACACACACACACACACACTCGAGAGTCTCGTATATCTGACACACACGAACCCTGAACAAAGACACAGGCGGGGACAATAGGGGCCCCTAGGGGTCGCCACGGAGACGCCTGTGAGGGCCTCACCCCTGATGACATCACAACAGGAAGCAGTGGCAGCTCCACTTCCTGTCTGGCTCCAGTGGAGCTGCTGATGATGCGTCTGACAGGAGGCCGAATGCCTCACTCATGACATCACTGGTCATGTGACACTTCTGTGCTCAAAGATCAACTCAGTTCATATTTCATCAATTCATCAAAATATTGGCATGTTTACGGTTCTCTGATGTCACAGTTTAGACTGGCGATCTGCATCTCAGTCACATCATCACATCTGTGGCTACTTCACACACCGATGGACGTGTGTGTGTGTGTGTGTGTGTGAGAGAGAGATGTGCTCATCACAGGTCATTAGTGTCACTCACCCACTCAATACCACTGACAAACGACACACACACTCAATGTGCTTATTGTCTGCGCGCGCGCGTGTGTGTGTGTGTGTCGGATCATGTGAATGATGATCTCTTCTCAACCTCTGACCTCTGTCTGTCTGTCCTGCTGAAATTCACTCAACACAAACACACACTTCATAAAGAACAGTTCACATTACATCAGACTCCAGCAATCTAATGTGTGTGTGTGTGTGTGTGTGTGTCTTCTCAGCTCACATACATACAATTAACTTGCAAGATTTTGAACATTTAAATGTTATTTGTAAAATTCTACAACACTCATAATATTTTTACACTGTTCTGAGCAACCACACCAGACACAGTTCATGATGATGAGTGTGTGTGTGTGTGTGTGTGTTGTGTTATTCTGACCTCTAGTGGTTGTGAATATTATGACACAATCAAATTCAAATCTAACCCCTGGCCATTGAGTAGATGCAGATGAACACACACACACACACACACACACACACACACACACACACACTTGAAAAATCTTCAACACACTTTCTCTGTCTCTCAGTGCTTGTGTTTATTAGACTGAAACCGCTTCCACATTCAGTTCAGTATTAATAAAGCTATGTTAGGTGTGTGTGTGTGTGTGTG
>CM075883.1:29006596-29021596 GCA_038021265.1 Cyprinella venusta | reverse complement strand
CTTTAAAAATTAAGTGTGTGTGTGTGTGTGTTGTACCCAGTAGAGCTGGTATTGGAGGTGTTGTGGGTAATCTGCAGACACTGATGAGTTTCCCTCCACACACGGCCGACAGGAACACAATCACAAGGCCGAAGAGGTTCTGTCCGGGCAGACACGCAGGACCCGTCACGGCCCACACCACCCCGAACAACAGCAGCCCCAGCAGAGCTGAACACACACACACACACACACACACACACACACACACACACACACACACACAAGAATGAAGAATGGCAACTACGCTAATGTTAGTCTGTGCTCATCCTGAAGTTTAGCCGGATCCGGATCAGCCGGTGGACCTGCGCCTGCACACGTCCACAACACATGATGTAGACCTACCAAACCTACCCATCACACACACACACACACACACACACCTTTGGTAATGACGGAAGCTGTAAAGCCGTGTGGTGTGGGGCAGGACTGGAGTTTACCACAGGAACCCCATGGTTTGGACGCTGGTTTCTGATCTGAGTGAAACACACACACACACACACACACACACACACACACACACACACAGGTCATACCTCAGCTACAAGTGTGTGTGTGTCTTTTATGCTAAACCTTTAATAAGGTCAATAAGGTTAATAAGGTCTGCTAAGTTATGCATTAGCTAAAATGACTCTATTACTATATTTCTACGGCAATGATTCATCTGTTAATGTTAGTTAACAAAAATACAGTTATTCATAGTTTGTTCATGTTAGCTGTCAGTGAACTAGCAAACATTAAAGGATGTAAGTATTTAAAAATGTATTGGTAAATGCTGAAATTTACAAGAACATTACGTTATGCTGTAGAGCTGTTTCTCATTGGCAGTTCAAATGAACTAGTGTATGTGTGTGTGTGTGTGTGTGTGTGTGTGTGTGTGTGTGTATTGTGTACTTACAGGTTTCTGTTTGTTCTGAAAGGATTTCCTCGCCCATTTCTCACTTCAAACGATCAGGTGTCTGTGAGTGAACTTTGACCTATGTGAACCTACACACACAGGCGCGCGCACACACCCACACACACACAATTTAATTATTAAACATGTTGATTCCTTCAGTTATTTACTGCTATTCTAGAGTTTGAATCCGTGTCTCTCAACACTTTATTTCTGAAGATAATGAACTAAAAAAAATCACGTTTTCTTGATTGTAGTAAAAAGATAAAAATCACACAATCTAAATAATGAAAATCTATTGTTTTATATATACAGCCAGTTAGAAATACTGCCATCTAACACAAACTCTAACAGAAAACTAGTACAAATGAGATTTTGAAAACTTTGTCGCAAAAATAAAGTGAAGACACACGAACAGATGACAGAATGAGAAGAACATTTACTGTTCAGACAATAATACACACACACACACACACACACACACTCATGAACATCTTCCTCACCTGTTGACAGCTCTGAGAAAAGCAGCAGTTGACCAGCGACTAATGCACACACACACACACACACACACACTGATTCACTCACATGAGTCTCACAGCACATGATATGTATGAATCAGTGTGTGTGTGTGTGTGTGTGTGTGCAAAAATCTGCTCATCACTGCGAACACTTCCATCAGTGTGTGTGCTGAACTGAAGGTGTGTGTAACGTCACACGCCACTCACTGTGTTTGTTTGAAAGTTCTGATGTTTACGTCTGTTTGTTCCTGTTTATATTCCAGATGTCTGTGCCACAAGTGTGACGAATGACATGTTCAGTGCCACCGGTGCCCGTGTGTGTGTGTGTGTGTGTGAACATCATCTGACCCGCAAACCACTTCCATTTATAGTCACTGACTGCCAGTGTGTATATACACTGTGTGTGTGTAAAGAAATTCTGTCTCAGTGTCTTTCACCATCACGAAGAACTCTCACACACACACGTTTGACTATCAGGAGAATTAGATGGAAGCAGAATCACAGTAATTGATCAAAACAAGAGTTTTTCCATGAGCTTTCAACTGCTTAGAAAAGTTCTGTTACTGCAATGACTGGTGTCACACACACACACACAGTTATTGTCGCCTGTGCAGCTCATCTTATCTGGACAAACGCCATCTGTGAATCTTTAGTGTGAGTTTCCTGATCAGAGACACAGTCATTACACGAGAGAATTAACGAACACCTCATCGAACCACAAAATCACCGTTCAACTCACAAAACCACACATATAATTACCTTAATCCACACACACACAGCTGGGGTTAGGTGTCTTGCTCATGGACGCCTCAACACTTGATCAGGTGGAAGCGGGGATCACGGACTGATCACGGAGCTGTCATCTGAAGAGTAAACATCTCGAGTTCAGGCGTCCCTCAGGGCTCAGTGCTGGACCGCTGCGGTTCACCCTAATGACCCAGACAGCAAACTGACATTGAATCAACGTGGAAACGACGTCTCTCATGACATCGAAACAACGTTGATCTGGCATTGTTTTGCTCATCGAATTACCGTTGAACCAACGTCAGACGCGTCATTCTTCAAAGCTAAATGAAAATCGAAAATTGGTTTGCTTTCCTAATGTTGAAACAACGTTGATTTCAAGTTGATTTTCCGTTAGTTTTGAAAGAATGACGCGTCTGACGTTGGTTTAACGTTAATTCGATGAGCAAAATAACGTCAGATCGACGATCGATGTCATGTTCCCACGTTGATCTGGGGACGCTACGCTGAGGACATGTCATGAGGAAGCCGTCACCTTTCTCAAAGATTCATGTTTTTAGAGTTTAAATGGAGATGATTACGGTATCGTTTTCAAAACTCATTTTAAGAAAAACTTACACTGTCTTAAGAGTGTGTGTTCTCGAGCTCAAACACTGTCGTGCACATGAACGGGCCGGATCGCATGAACAGTTTCTGTGTTCAGTAGAGCGGTGTCGTGTTAGCGGCCGCAAAGTTAATCACTAATGATCTTTATAACGGAAGTGAATCAATCAAAACTAACTTTATCTGGACGATAACTTTATTCTAGATCTGCTGTAAAGCCCAAACACTCTCTGTGACTGTAATCTCCTGTTATTATCACTGTAAAGCTGCTGTTTAAAGCTAGAGACCATTTAGAGACATGGCGGTTGTATGCAAATGCCCCGCCCCTCCCGCTAGACAGCCAATCGTCTGCTTTTAACGGTCAAGCCGGGAAACATTTAAATACGTAACTGTTTGAAAAGGCGGCAGATTTGATATGCAGTGTGTTCGTTGTGTTAATATCAGACATCCTAATTCTCTCAGAAGTTCCGGGTGTCTCCCGCAGATTAACAGAGGCCCGCAAATTAGGTCAAATCTCCCGGAATCGCGAGCGAGCGAGAAAGAGCGCGCATTTCAAACTGTGCAGAGCGCGCGTGACAGAGCGAGAGAACCCTTGCGCATGCGCAGTAAAAGTATAACCTGTGGGGAAAACGGTTTTAAACCTTATTTTAGTGCAAAGTCATCAAACTTTTTTTTTAGCGATTTTTATTATATTTTACTGCTGTTTCTATACGTGCAGTTTTTATGTCTTGGTGACCAGTGAAAGTGCAGTTCTGACTCTCTGCCCATTCATTTAGATAGGAGCCTGCTGGTCTTGTTAAGTCCGAAATAGCTGCCCGGAGGCGTTGCCAAGATGGCGGCGAGTGGCATGACTTGCCTGAAAGGACTTTGGTAAAGCGCTGTATAAATGAAGTTAAGACAGGACACTTTTGGCGGGTTACTTCGAGTTTATTAAAACACGTTATATGTGGTGCTGTGGTTCCTTATGGGGTTTCTTGCTCCATAACTAATGAACATGCCGTGCTTAAGCGTGAACCATCAGCTTCAGTGATATACAGATGATTAACACACTCAGTAATGTCTTTAAAAGCAAACAGACGAGGCAGTGACTCCCGATACTACTGTAGCTCGGCTGTGAGTCTCGGCAGGGGTGTCTACGACCGTCAGAAGGCCACAGTAATCTGCTCTCTAGTTTGAATATGCTTTCCGAGCAGTGATGTCATTAATATTGAAGCAATAGCGGACATTACAAAGCGTTTGGTGAACAGAAAACACACCGTTATTGTCCAGCGTCGATATGTCTCTGGTGTTCCTGTAATGATCTGTGCAACTAAACATGTTTG
Organism: Cyprinella venusta; assembly: GCA_038021265.1. NCBI lineage: Eukaryota > Metazoa > Chordata > Actinopteri > Cypriniformes > Leuciscidae > Cyprinella > Cyprinella venusta. The sequence continues at coordinate 29,017,478 of CM075883.1, read as the reverse complement.
GGGAAGAGGAACGAGGAAGAGGAGCTGGATGCTGGATGACAGGATTTACTTTCAATAAGAAATCCAAACTGCACTGCCGGCGACTGAAAAGGTTGATTTCAAACCCCGCTCGCGGTCTATCAAGGGAATGGCGGTGATTGGACCAGTTTGACAGCGTCCTCAGAACCAATTACAGAACCAAGTATTCAATTTCATATGTGTAGTGACTATTTTTATATAGCCTACTGTATATGAACTGAAAGAGTATAAATAGCGGGTCAACGTGAAGCTGGTGGACTGGGCAAAAAATGCTTTTCTTACTTTGTAGTTTAGTGGTGTTTCCAGTCCAAAACTAAATGATCTAACGATGGGGTCAGAAAGATGATCATAATTCAAACAGAAACTGTTATTTTTCTCACTCCATTGGCAGATAATTTTGCTTGTTTTAACCATCAACTCACTTAATGTTGATTAATTCCACCGCAAAACAGGACATAATATCTTCTATCACTCATCTAGTAAATGCATCTTGATTTAAGAAATGTTTGATATTTGGACTGGAAACAAGACAGAAACACTGAGTCAGAACAGCGCGCCGCTGAACTGAAGGCTAATGCCCAGCTGGTTCCGCATCTTAGTGTTTAGCGAGCGACTCCGAACCGAGATCCATCCCAGCGGCGCTCGAGGGGTTTCCATGGAGACCACCGTTGAGTGACGGCCGGGAGGAGGCCCGTGATTGGCTGGTGCTGGAGCTCTTGCGTCGGGTGGGATTAGCGTTAGCATCGGACTCCACACGCGTGACCGTGTACAGGCTGCTCTGGCGGGTCGGCTGGAACCGGGTCATCTGGAGCTCCAGTCTGTCAGAGTCCGACTCGTGAACGAAGGGACACCAGCGAAACACACGCTTGAATCCGGCCCGGAACCTGCCGCAGAAACGGAACCAAAAAAATGCTGTTCTTACTTAGCATTTAGGACGTAATATCCAATGTAATTTTACTCATCTATTTAATGGATCTTGATTTAAGAATTCGTAGAAATTTGCAATGGAAACAAGACAAAAGTACTACGCGAGAAAAGCAAGTTTTACAGTGGAATATCCTCGTAATATGCTGCTATTTTCACTGATGATACTCAGCTCGATGTATTTTTTCGCGCCCCCGACACGCGAAACCAACTCACAAAATTAATGGAATGTATAGCTGATATAGCTAGAATACTGTCTAACACTCGATGCATTTGACTACATCTGGAGTATTAATGTCCCTGTAAATCATTTCTTTTAAGTGGACTTAAATAAACAGTTGAAATGTGTGTGTGTGAGACACACACCTGCTGTTGAGGCAGCAGTAGATGATGGGGTTGTACATGGAGCAGCTGACCGAGAGCCACAGCACCGACAGATAGACCTGCTGGATCCACGGCATTCTCCTCAGCTTACGCTCGAAGCTCGTCACGATGAAATACACATGATACGGGAGCCAACAGACGGCGAATGTCACCACCACGATCAACATCATCTTCACAACCTACACACAACATTACAACAATAGCTCAAATTCATGAGGTGGAGAAAACACTTACACACGCTTGAAAAAAAATAAACTTACTAGCCGCTTCTCTGGCGCTAGTTTGCAAGTTTTGTTAGCTTATTTTTTTAACAGTGACTCTAATCTTAATGTGTAAGGTCACTCAGTGTCCAGGACCGCGATTGTTATTCACAAAAGTTCATTTTAACGGACGGAACCAGATCGGCCGACCCGTACACGCTCACTCAACGATGGACGATCTGACGGGATTAACGCTAACGCTGCGTCCGGTTGAGCGGCCAGACTTCTACACCTAACGTTATAGAGCCCGACCGATACAGGATTTTGAAGGCCGATACAAATATTTTGGGTTTTAAAATCCGATATTCCGATATATCGGCCGATTTTTTTTTTTATTAAATATTGTTGGATTTCACACACGTGTAAAAGAAAAGCTAACTTTTCTGCACAGGATACGTTTGATACTTTTTCTCTGTGTCTAAATGTTCACTCCTCGCAAGTCTAACTTACATTTTACAATGCAGGGACTGTAACTAGAGATATCCCAGATAGCAAACTGACATTGAATCAACGTGGAAACATGACATCGAAACAACGTTGATCTGACAGTGTTTTGCTCATCGAATTAACGTTGAACCAACGTCAGACGCGTCATTCTTCAAAACTAACGGAAAATCAACTTGAAATCAACCTTGTTTCAACATTAGGAAAGCAAACCAATATTCGATTTTCATTTAGCTTTGAAGAATGCCGCGTCTGACGTTGGTTCAACGTTAATTCGATGAGCAAAACAATGCCAGACCTTTACCTGGCCGCTTGTGAGGTGGAGAAGGACGCTCTACATGCACGTGTGTGTCAGTGTGTGTGTGTGTGTGTGTGTGTGTGAGAGAGTAGCGAGACCTTTCTCTTGGCCTGCAGGTGATCCTGGGAGTTTCCCGAGGAGTGTCCGGGGAATCCTCCAGCCCACAGCGTGAGCCCCACACGGGTGTAGACCACAGCCATGAGCGTCAGAGGCAGGACGTACACCAGCGCCGCCACTATCAGGTGATATCTGTCCACACACACACACACACACACTCATGAGGCGCTGGCGGAGAGCAGCGGCACACACACACACACACACACACACACCCGCGGCGCTCACATGAAGGCGTCGGCGTCGCGCCGCGGCCAGGACACGTAGCAGACCGTCCGGTGCGGCCTCACTTCCGTCACGGAGTAAAAGCAGAGCGGGAACGCCAGACACGCCGCCAGCGTCCACACACACACGATCACCGCCCTGGTGGCCGTCGCCGAGAGGCGGGGCTTCATCGGGTGGATGATCGCCATGTACCTGACCACACAGGAAGTGACCCGCTTACGTAAGAGTCAGCTAAATGAAGAAATGTAAACGTACGTTCTATATAGTATGAATATAATCCGGACGCACAGTAAAACATGCTGTTCTTCCAGTCCAAATATCAAACATTTCTTAAATCAAGATGCATTTAATAAATGAGTGAAATGACATGAGATATTATATCCTGTTTTATGGAGAAATAATCAAAATGAAGTGAGTTGATGCTAAAAGGAGTAGTTCACTTTAAAAAAAAAAAAAACGTTTGCTGATAATTTACTCACCCCCGTGTCATCCAAGATGTCCGTGTCTTTCTTTCTTCAGTCGAAAAGAAATGAAGGTTTTTGATGAAAACATTCCAGGATTTTCTCCATATAATGGACTTCAATGGGGACCAAACGGCTCAAGGTCCAAATGACAGTTTCAGTGCAAACTGTTCAAAGGGCTTTAAACGACTCAAGATGATGAATAAGGGTCTTATCAAGGACCCTTCGAGTCATGACTCGAAAAAAGATTTGTTCATTTTGATGAACGAGTTCGAACAGGAGAGTCACGAACGTGCATCACAGAACAGAGCAAGTCGACCATTTGAGCTTATAAAACTTAAACTTTGTTATTTATTTATTAAATGAGCGATCGTTTCGCTTGATAAGACCCTTATTCATCGTCTGGAGTCGTTTAAAGCCCTTTGAACAGTTTGCACTGAAACTGTCTTTTGGACCTTGAGCCGTTTGGTCCCCATTGAAGTCCATTATATGGAGAAAATCCTGGAATGTTTTCATCAAAAACCTTCATTTCTTTTCGACTGAAGAAAGAAAGACATGGACATCTTGGATGACACGGGGGTGAGGAAATTATCAGCAAAAGTTTTTTTTAAAAGTGAACCTTTAAAACAAGCAAAATGATCTGCCAAAGGGGTCAGAAAAATAATCTTAAAACAGAACATTATTATTATATATTATTTTTCTGACCCCATTATTGACAGATGGCTTGTTTTTAGCATCAACTCACTTCATTTTTGGTGTGATATGTTTTTATTTTATTTTGTGTCTCACCTGTCCAAGGCGATGGCGCTGATCGAGTACACACTGGCGAACACTGCGGTCACCGGGTAGAAGTTCTGGAAGCGACAGTACGCGCTGCTGAAGTGCCAGTGCCCGCGCGCGCCGTACACGAAGTTCACCAGCGCGTTGAGCGCGGCCACGCACGCGTCGGACACCGCGAGGTTCAGCAGAAAGTAGTTGGTGACGGTCCTCATCCTCTTGTGCGCGACGATGATCCAGATCACGATCAGATTCCCGGTCACCGACACCACCAGGACCAGCGCGAACGCGAGCGACCACAGCGCCACGCGCCACGGAGACTGCGCGAACACGTTCAGGCGCGTGAGGTTCGAGGAGTTCCCCGAGGAGGACATGATGCGCTCTGAAGACGAGTGTGTGTGTGCGCGCAGGAGGAGCTCTCTCGTTGTGTGTGTATGCGAGAGAGAGAGAGAGAGAGAGAGAGAGAGAGAGAGAGAGAGAGAGCGGGTGATGATAGTGAAGCTTGTTGCTTTGATTATTATCATTAAATATAACATATGTTTGACTGTATATTTTTGATAAGTCACGGGCAGAGGTTCAACACTCCCGAGTGTTTCTGTGTTCGCGCCATTTCTTTTCTTTACAATGATAAATATAAAGTTGAAAATTCCCAAACCCACGCGCACACACACGCACGCGCACGCACATCTTCCTCATAATACAACATTAAAAACCTTAGTTTGTGAATAAACGTGTGCCTAGTGGCTTATTCTAATGTTAGACTGATATCGGATATGGATCTGATTTAAACCACATTCGGAAGCGGATCAGATATGTGGATAATCTGTGTGAGACTAACAGAGAAGGGTCATTCTTCAATTGGGGTGGCAAATGAGAGGCAGAAATTGTAAAAATGCTTTTTTTTGTTCGTTTTCTTTTAATAAAATTTATTGCTATGCATTTAAAATTAGTTTAATATTCTATATCAATTAAAATTGAAGCTTAATAACATTTCGATTTTTAAATAATTTGAATCAAACACTGGTGAAACAACCAGTCATGTCTATGGTGTAACACCACAGACATATTGCATAAAATGTTTAACAATTAAATGTTTATTGAGCAAAATAGTAGGATTATGATATGATTACGGATGTCCTGTGTGTTGTATTAAAAATTCAACAATATTGGTATATTGTCTGTAAAGTTACTAGAGTCTGTGGTGTTACCAGGAAAGACAGTAACACCACAGACAAATTAGCCTAAATCCAGACTTTTCTAAAATGGAGGCTGCCATCATGATGATTTCAAGATCAGAGGACATTCTAGAAAGTTTAGTAAGTATGCATTTATTAAAAAAAAAAAAAATTATTAAAATATGTAAAATCGGCAAGTTATCAACATAACACCACATACACTAAAAGTGCGACACATGAAATTGTCAGGAATTTAGCTAACTTTAAGAAAATTAATAAGAAAAAATGTACTCACCATGCACCCCTCAGATCAACCAACACCTGCGATGACCTTTACACACAGGAAGTAGTCCAAAAACACTTCCCCCTTTTCTTTAAGGGGCGACATCCATTGATGTAACACCACAGACATGAATTTGGGGAACACTACTTTTTTCGTGAATATTACAAAATATGTATTTTTAAAAACAATTTAATAAAATTGTTCATGTTAAATAAAAACTATATTCATAATATAACCACTTTTTTGTTAAAAATGTTATATTGTTGTAATTAAATTTCGTGATATCTCTCTGAGGTATGGTGGGAACATAGATATTTTGCTATAAACGCAATCTCTCAAACTCAATTAAATATGTATTTTAAAACTAAAAATGATCTATTAATAGCGCACAAATTGTGTTTATCCTACAGAATACAAAAATGAAAACATTTTATAATTTATTGGTATTTAAAGTTCATTTCAACTGTTGTAAAGTAGAGGGACACAAATGGAGAATGACCCAGAAACAGAGTCTGTTCATATTCTCTTTCAGCTTTCAAACTCAAGCATGTCCTCACTCTTCATCTAGTTTTCTTTTATTTGGGGATTAATTCTTTAATTAATTGATATTTCTAGAAGAAAAAAGTAAGAATGGAACATAAAATTCATTAATTTACATGAATAAAGAATGAACAATGCTTCAACAGCATTTAATCTTACTCTAAGTCTTAAATCTTAATCTAAGTTAATATTAATTTCAACATGTACTAATACATTATTAAAATCAAAGGTAGTATTAGTTAACATTAGTTACTGCACTGTGAACTAACATGAACACAGAATGAACAGCTGGATTATTCTAAACTAACATTAACAAAGATGAATAAATATGCTATTGCTCATGTTAGTTACCGTTACATCATCTTATACGCAGAAATCTGCTCTTTAACTTCGTCTCTAGAACCAAAAACCACTTTAAAAAGCTGATATAAGAATACGATCAAGTTTAGACAGACTGAATCAGACAGAACGATGAGTCTCAATCTAATGTAATGGATAGAAATATTTAATGCACATTTTTACACGACTGTATTTACAGAGTTCATGTTCACTGCTTCATGTGCTCAAAATCAGTAGAAAAATACTCTTTAAAACACGGAAACACGGAATGTTGCACTAAAACACACGTGACGAAACCACGACACACACACACACGAGCGGGAGAGCACTGCAGAAACACACCACTACACTTTGGCTGAGTCCGGTCATTCACAGAACCGACCAATAGCAGCAGAGGAAGGGAAGGTGAGCAGCAGGAGCCCTTTGACCTTTGACCTGGTGTGAGCCTGAAGTGTGTTTGGCAACATTCACACAACACACACACTGCAGACCTGTTCATCATCACAACAGGCTTTGTGAAGCGTAATAACACACGTTTATAGCGACACGCACAGCAGCGCTTTGACTTCTGGGTAATTATTGATATACAGTCAAACCAAACATCACTCAGACACCGGATATAACGCATGTGTCGCTAGTGTGTGATCAGGACATCACACACAAATATCTTCACACAGAGACTACAGTAACAATGATTCCTCCACGTTGAGCTGAAGTGTGTGTGTGTTCTGTAAGTGCTAATGCTCTTTTACACACACACTGAACATCATGAAGCATTGATTGGTCTCTGGTTGAGCTAAACTGCTATTATCTAATCGTGGAGTTCAATTAACAGATATTCAACATAATTCATGTGTGAGAGTCAAATATCCACTGATCTGAGAACTGAGTTCTGCTCGTGTTTATAAACTGATGATGATAATGTGAGAGATGATGAAGGTGTCTGAGTGATGTTGGTTTGACTGTATTAACGTTTACATTTCTGCATTTGAGCGACTCACACTGAATTCAAGCAACACTGCTTTCCCTGGGATTGGAACCCGTGGCGTCTGCGTTGCGAGCGCTGAGGTTGTCCATCTATCGGGACAATCCACACATTTATCAGAATATATATTTCATTATGGCTGTTTATAGATGTGAGGGCCGATCACACCGGTGAACGATAGCAAAAGCGGTGTGTGTGTTTGTTCTAAGTGTGCATTTTCTTAAAGGGATACTCCACTTTTTTTGGAAATAGGCTCATTTTACCACTCCCCCAGAGTTAAACAGTCGAGTTTTACCGTTTCAAATCCATTCAGCCGATTTTCTGATATTTAGAAGAATATCAGTAACCAGACAGTTTCTGCTCTCATTGACTTCCATAGTATAGTTTTTCCTACAGTTTTTCGTCGTGGGTGTGAGCGGCCCGTGGTGTACAGCAGAAGCGGTGTGTGTGTGTGCGTTTATAAGGGTGATTGTGTGTTTTGTGTGTTAAAGCGCTCTGATTCTGTTTCACCGGCTGCATGTTTACAGCAGATCCTGAATCTGACGGACGCCGTCGCCCCCTGGAGGATCGAGCGGCACCAGGACGAGTGAAGCGTGTGTGTGAGACAGTCCAGACGAGCGCACGGAATGATGTGTGTGTGTGTGTGTGTGTGTGTGTGTGTGTGAGTGAGTGTGTGTGTGAGTGAGTGTGTGTGTGTGTGTGTGTATCTAGAGCAGGCTGAAGGTGCGCAGGTAGATCTGTCTCTCGATCCACTGGGTGAAGTGAGTGACGTTGGCGTAGACCCCGGGGCCCAGGACCTTAGAGAAACACACGGAGCCCCAGGAGGTCAAACCGTAGAGAGACCAGCGGCCGTCATCCTCCTCACACACCAGCGGCCCACCACTGTCACCCTGCACACACACACTCATGATGTTACCATGACAACACACACACACAGTTATGTTACCATGACGAAACACACACACACACACACTCACCATGCAGGAGTCGATGGTTCTGGCCTCGTATCCGGCGCAGAGCATGCGTGACGTGATGGTCTTCATGTTGAAGTACGACTGACACTGAGAGACGGAGATGATCCGCACCTCCCCCTCCTGCAGCTTAAACGGCACTGGAGGAACACAACACACACATCATCATCAACATCATCATCATCAACAACATCATCAACAACATCAACGTCATCAACATAAACAACATTATCATCAACAACATCAACATCATCTTCGTCATCAACAACATCAACATCATCTTCGTCATCAACAACATCAACGTCATCAACATAAACAACATTATCATCATCATCATCATCAGTGAGTGTGAGTCTGAGAGTGTGACTCACTTCTGTTACCCACGTGTCCCCAGCCGGTGATGTGGCAGTACTGGTCCGGTTTGGGGAGCGTCCCTAGGCGAGGCAGACACACGGGCCGCACGTAACTGGTCACCAGTACCGCAGACTCCAGCTCCAGCACACTGATGTCGTAGTCCACCACCGCACGGTTGTAGCGCGAGTGAACGATGATGCTTCGCACTCGCCGCGTTTGCATGTGTGGAGACGGATGATCCAGATTATTGATCCCGAGGACCACCTTCCACACGTCTGCGCTCTCACGCCTGCACACACACACACACACACTTACTCACACACACTTACTCACACACCCCTGTACACACACCAACACTCATCCCAGGTGTACGTCACACTCTTCTTTCAGACGAATACCATCAGAGTTATATTCAAAAATATCCATAAAAGTCCATCTATGCATTTATTTTTAATTCAACGAAACAAAATGTTAATTTTTATTTGACAGCCCTAATCTGTAGTGTGTGTGTGTGTGTGTGTGTGTGTGTTCTCTCACCCCTCGAAGCAGTGAGCTACAGTGAGAGCCCACTTGTCGCCGATGAGCACACAGCCGCAGATGTGTCCGCTGGGTTCACTCTGTAGTGAGCACTGCCACGGCCAGCGGCCCGGGCGACTCGTCCGGCCTCCCAGAATCCTCTTCACCATCCGGGCTGCAGGGCGTCGCCCACAATCTGACACACAGAGAGAGAGAGTGAATGTGTGGACAAGTGTGTGTGTGTGTGTGTGTGTGTGTGTCTCAGTCAAGTGTACACACCGTCTCTTGCACACTGCAGAGAGATCCTCCTGTATGATGGGCAGCTCTGCCTGCAGGAGGAAGTGATGTTGATAACAGTGACACGCGTTTATGATGGACTGAGTGTCAAACTGTGGCAAACTCTCTCTCTCTCACTGACTCACTGACTCACTCACTGATTCACTCACTGATTCACTGATTCACTCACTCTCTCACTCACTCACTCACTCACCCTCGTTTTTCCAGCCGGCCCTGTAGAGGAATCATGTTCTGTGGTCTTGATTCTGGGTCGACATGCAGCCAGCGCCTCCGTCCCGCAGAAGAAGACACATCCAGCACTGCATCTGAGGAGACAGGAGAACTACACACACACACACACACACACACACACACACACACACACAGATTTTTAAATAGTGAAGACATTTTGGACATTATCAAACATCTACATACTCGCTGTCATTTCGAACAACTAACTGGCAAACACAGTTCCCCTCATAACCAACCATGACCCGCAGCATTATAACGATTAATATTAGATGGAGAAGTTCATCAGGGGAAACTACAGTAGATTCTGCATCTCTCTCAGTGTGTGTGTTTGGTGCACGCGTGTGTGTGTGTACTGACCTTACCCTAAACCCATCTGTGTGCATGTGAGGCTGCTGAGGTTTGAGCTCCATCCATCCGCACACACCTGATACTCCAGCCCAGCCTTATACACCAGCAGCAGGCCCTCGACGGACAGAGACACTGCACACACACACACACACACACACACGTCCCTCATCACTGCATCGAGTACTGTACATCCCTCAGTACAATCAGAGACTATTTAGAGACATGATGTCACTTCCTCAATCCTTAATACAAATGTATAGGGGAAAACTCGAAACACCAAAGATGGCGGTTGTATGCAAATGCCCCGCCCCTCCCGCTGGACAGCCAATCGTCTGCTTTTAACGGTCAAGCCGGGAAACATTTAAATACGTATCTGTTTGAAAAGGCGGCAGATTTGATATGCAGTGTGTTCGTTGTGTAAATATCAGACATCACAATTCTCTCAGAAGTTCCGGGTGTCTCCCGCACATTAACAGAGGCCCGCAAATTAGGTCAAATCTCCCGGAATCGCGAGCGAGCGAGAAAGAGCGCGCATTTCAAACTGTGCAGCGCGCGCGTGACAGAGCGAGAGAACCCTTGCGCATGCGCAGTAAAAGTATAACCTGTGGGGAAAACGGTTTTAAACCTTATTTTAGTGCAAAGTCATCAAACTTTTTTTTTAGCGATTTTTATTATATTTTACTGCTGTTTCTATACGTGCAGTTTTTATGTCTTGGTGACCAGTGAAAGTGCAGTTCTGACTCTGCCCATTCATTTAGATAGGAGCCTGCTGGTCTTGTTAAGTCCGAAATAGCTGCCCGGAGGCGTTGCCAAGATGGCGGCGAGTGGCATGACTTGCCTGAAAGGACTTTGGTACAATGTACAAAGCAATAAGAGTGAGTCTGATTTTCAAATGTGTTTTCCCGTATTCGTGATTCGGTGGCTCTGAATTGTCAAAA